>WNNJ02002819.1:0-45987 GCA_012934845.2 Pomphorhynchus laevis | reverse complement strand
ATATCAAATGTTAAAAACTAGGTTTAGGCAACACATATATAATATACAGCATAATAGTCAAACTATATTTCATAAACATATGAGATTAATAGGACATGATATTAAAAACTGTAAATTATTTATTTTAGAACATATTATCGAAGAAAACATTTCAATATTAAATCAAAAACTATTAGAAAAAGAAGATTTTTGGATTAAAACGCTTAATTCCATGTACCCATTAGGATTGAATGACGTGGTACAAGGAATTGGCAGAAGTAGTATAATACATAATAAACAACTATATTATAATAATCCGGTTAAACGCAAACCAAGAAGTCATGGTGATAAAAGGAATAGGAAAAATAGAGTTAAAAATATTAAAAAAGATATGTATATAAATGAACAATTAGAAATATTAAAACAACTTTTAAGTGATAATAAGCTAAAAGATCTTTATGTAAATATAAGAAGTTTTTCTAAAGATATCATATGTTCAATAAATCAAAAATTAATTAACGACTATGATAGGCTAAGTTGTATAATAGACAGTTATTGTAATACAAAATACTATAATCGTACAATAAATGTAAATAATAACAATAGAAAATATACATTAACCATAAACTTCATTAATAAATGTATAGATAACATAAATATAGCCGGACTTTTAAATAATTCTAAAAGTAAAGAAATAATAGGGTCAGATTTAAGTAAATATATTCCTAAAATAAGGTATAAACTCCTACCACCATTAGGACGAAAAATTTGTAATTATAATAAAGAATTAAAATCAATATGTAACGATAATATTAGAAACATAATGGAAACAGAATGCAATTGTAAAAGTCTTAGTTTTGATAAAATAAATGAACATATATGTACCCATAATCTAGAATTAATTGAAAATTGTGAATTAAGAAAGCTGCTATCGAAAGGGTATAAATATAGATTAAATAACAACAACGACAAAAATAAAATTTACAGTTCGTTATATAATAACTTAAATGATTACTTTAGTAAGCTGATTAATAGTGAAAGCTCGAATATATCTAAGATAAAAATTTGGAAAGATTATATATTTGATAAAATTAAAAATAAAATGAAAATAACAAACAATTATAAAAGGAAAGATAAAATTAATAAAGATATGTATAAAGAACTTACTAAATTAAAGGATAACTATATAATAACAACTATTGATAAAGCTAGTAATAACTTTGTCTTCATATGCAAAAAGCTTTATTATGATATACTAATGAAAGAGGTTAATTCTAATGATTTAAATGTAAATCCAACATATGAACGTAGTGAGTTGAGTTTAGAAACAATTATTACAAGTCACTGTTCTATAATGGATAAAAAGGGTATAAAGGTTGAATTAGATAATAAAACTATACCTATATTATATTGAATCCAAAATTACATAAAAATCCAATAAAACCTAGGTTCATATGTAGTGCGTTTAAATGTACATTAAAACCACTTTCTGTCTATATGAATAAAATACTTAAAGTAATTAAAGCACATTTTAAAAAATATTGCAAGGTAATCGAAATTAATACTGGTATAAAACACTATTTCAGTATTAATTCTACAAAAGAATTTTTAGAACAGACAAAAGGAATAAATTTTCAAAATATAAATACATACGATTTTAGTACGCTTTATACAAATCTAGGTTTAGTAGATATTAAAGAAGCGTTAGTAAAATTAATTAATCTTATATTCTGAAATAGTTATACATATATATGTTATAATAATTATAACGCCTATCTAACAAAAATTAAACCATCAAATAAATATAAATATATGGATAAAATTGAATTAATAGAATCCTTAAATATTTTGATAAATCAAAATTATTTAAAAGTTGGGACATCTATATTTAGACAAGTAAAAGGTGTTCCAATGGGTGGTAATAGTAGCCCAATTATAGCTGACTTGTTTTTAAGCTTTATAGAATATGAATTTGTTCATAACTGTGTAAAAACTAAATCTAAACAATATAAATATATGAAATATATGTTTCGATACATTGATGATATATGTGTATTTAATTCTAATAATTTTTATTCAATTAGTGAGCACATTTATCCAGAAAGCCTTATTCTTAACAAAACCAATATTAATGATAAAGAAGTTATATATCTAGATATGAACATTAAATTAACATTAACTAAAACTACTATTAATTTATATCGTAAAGATGACATATTTAAATTTACAAGAAACATATTTTTGCATGAGCATTCATGCATACCATATAATATAAAATATAATACATTAAATAATGAAATTTTAAGAATTGCAACAATATGTAATGATATTGGCTTTCTTCAAAATCATTTAAATAATTTAATAGATACATATTTTAAACTAGGTTACTATAAAAATAACATCAAGCAGAAAATAGTAAAATATATAAATCAACACAATAATATAAAGAATAAATTTAAACTCTTAAGTGGCAAATTTTTATGGATGGATAATAAATAATATACTTTGCATTAGAATAAGATACTAGATAGTTATTTCAGAGGAAATACATCATTAGCATGTATTTGGCCCCGCTGCTATGTTGGGTAGATGAGTTAGGGGCCGAAACCTGATAGCATAGCAGTTCCTCCTGATGACCTCTAATTCTTATTCTGATACAACGTCTGTTATTTATTAGTCAATTCATAAAAATGACGTTTATTTTAAATTTTATTTTTTATTTTTTATTTTTATTTTTATTTTTTAACTTGATTTAAATTATAGAAAATCTAAAAACAATTATTAATTTTATTATTTAATTATTAAATTTTGATTTAGCATTATTATGTTTTGTTTATTTTATAATTATATAACAATACGTAGACTCAGTTAGCTGATTTAATTCTCATACCCCTTCATTTCTCAACCTTCCTTTTCTTGATAATTCTCGTCCTGTTTACTGTTCCTTGCGTTCCTGTAATTCCCTTCTTTTACATGTCCCAAACTACTCTACCTCCTTTGGACTCCGCTCCTTCCTGGTGGCTGCTCCTCTATCGTGGAATCATCTGCCAATTCATATACGCCTATCAACTTCCCTGCAGTGCTTCAAACGACAAATCCGATCCCATTTTAACAATTTATCTGCTTGACTTTCTCATTTTTGTTTGTGGACTTGTAAGCGTACAGCTTGTATGCATTTGCCACATTAAATAAATTTGTATTATTAAACAGGTGCATGAGCATAGATGAGAATGTCATCAGCATATTGCATAACATGGAAGTTAAATTTATGAGAAATCGAAGACAAATCACCGAGAAGAAGAGAGAAAAGCATAGGGCCTAATACGGAGCCTTGTGGAACACCGGACGGAATGGACGAAGGATGGGAGAGAGAAGAGTTAGAATAGACGCGAAATGTACGGTTTGATAGATATGAAGAAAACCATGATACAGTGGGTAAAGAGAAGCCATAATCATGACGAAGGCATTGTAGAAGAATCGAGTGATCGACGATGTCAAAAGCAGACGATAGATCAAGAGAAACTATGACACTACATAATTTATGATCGCGCGAGATGAGTAAGTCATTATAAACTTTAAGACAGACAATTTCAGTAGAGTGATTAGAGCGAAAAGCGGCTTGGAAGGGAGGAAACAAGTTAGAGGAAAAGATATATGTATGAACTTGCTTAAGAACGAGACGCTCAAGGAGTTTAGAGAGAGTTAGGAGAAGTGAAATAGGACGGTACGAAGATGGTAGTGAGGAGTCGAGAGATTGCTTTTTGATGAGAGGACGAACAGTGGCGCATTTCCTGATGGAAGGAAATGTACGGCTACGGATGGACGAGTTGAACAATGTGGTTAGGAAGGGTAAGATAAAGGAGCAGATATTTTTAAGCAAGTGAGTGAGAATTGGGTCAGAAGGAGAGGTTTTATTAGGTAATGACAGCAGAACCGAAGAAACTTCATCAGACGAAACGGGAAGAAGGTGGAATAGTTCTGGGAGAGAAGTATTTAAAGAGAAGAGTGGGTACAAGGGGGCTATGGGTAGTAGGGAAAGTAAATTAGATAGCTTAGTTTGTAGATAAGAAGAAAATTCATCAGGATTTATATTACAAATCCAATGAGATTTAGAGTTGGAAGATGACTCGAGTTGATTTCGCCAAAAGAGAGTACGTTTAGTACGTATAAGAATGAGATGTGAACGGCGTTGAGAAAAATAGGAATCGCGGATATTTGAAGGGAGTGAGTTGAGAGGACGTTTAAGAAAGCGATTATACACACGAAAAGAGTGACGGAGTCGACGCTTAGAAAGACTACAGTCAGAATCGAACCAGGGAGCATGGCGCAAGCGCTGGGAACGTCGAAGTCGACTAGGCAGAAGGTTATTGAGGATCGACGTAAGTTCAGAATCAAACAGAATGCAGAGATCATCGGGAGAGAGATAGTTAAGAGGAAGTGAAAAGAGTGAAGAATTGAGTAAGGCTGTGCAGAGAACAGGGATATCGAGAAGCTTCCAGGGTCGACTTGGTGTAGATAAAGGTAAAGGCGGAGAAGGAGGATGGGGACGAGTAAGAGTGACAAGGAAATGATCGGACAAACCAGGATCAGTAATTGACAAGGAGGTATAGTCATTGAAGCAGTTAGGAACAGCAATGATGTCGAGAGCACCGCCGAGAATATGAGTTGGGCTTGTTGAAAGTAATTTATAGTTAAAATCAGAAAAAAGATTAGTTAAAGTGATGGAGTCAGAGTCAGACGGGCGATCAAGACGAATGTTAAAGTCACCGAGAACAAAAGAAGGAGTATAAGACAATGAACAGTGAGACATTAGATCTGCAAGGTCGTTAAAGAAGATACGTGATAGGGCAACTGAACTTGGACGGTATACAATCACAAGTTCTATAGGGAAAGGAGTTGATAATCTGCATATGAGTAATTCGAACGAGGTGTAACGGATGTTAACTTTAATTTTACATAAAGACATTGGGTGGCGAGCAATGGCAACAATTCCGCCATCGTTAAAAGTATTAGATGTATGAGAGGCAATTAGACGAGCTGATTCAACTAAAGAACAACCATAGCGACATAGACGACGAATATCAAGATCGTCGGAGTCACAATGCCAGGATTCGGTAATGCAGAGAATATCGATAGATAATTGATCGAAGATATCAAGGAGCATTTCAGCTTTATGAAGAATGGAGCGAGTGTTGAATAGACTAAGACGAAAAGTATGCTTAGGGGCGAGATTGACTAGCGAAGAAGACAAGGGGGAGAGATGGGACGCCATCAAATTTTTGGCCTTGTGTGTACAACGTGAAAATTTCCGTTGATTTGACGTTTAGATAAGGATGACTTGCCGTTTGTTTCACGTCGATGTTTCTTAATGCGATCTTAATTGAGCTGGGCAATATCAGAAGGGAAGCGTTCAGGAAAGGTACGGTAGGTAGATGAGGTGGTAAGAAGTTTGAAACGTTGGGAGAGTACCGAAGAGGCATGTGAACTATGTCGGAAAACGATTTTTAAGAGTGGAGGACTGAGATGATTGGATTTAGTGGATTTGTTTAAACGAATAAAGGATACAGGATCGATATTATTGAAGAGGGATAGGTTATCATCAGGAAGAACGGTTGCTAGGTGAGACCTGAAAGCAGATACATCATCATCGTGGCGAGATTGTGGAGAAGCAGACTCGGAAAGCTTTAAGTTTGATATGATTATACAGCGATTGCGCGAAGGAAAACGATTTCGTGGAAGTGGTGGACGGACAGAGCTGGTAGGAGTCGAGGTAGATGAGCAGATAGAAGTGGAAATGACAGGGGTGCTTGATAAAGAATTAATATTGGTTGGAGCAATTGTGACATGAGTGGGGTGTTGAATCGGTTGATCAGAGATGTGACTGGAGATGATTTTAAATGAAGGATGTAAATTATTTGGAAGTGTTACGTGTGAGGTAGAGTAAGGAGAATTAAAATAGGTTGGGGCATGAGTGACAGGAATGGAGTGTTGAATCAGTTGATGGGAAATGCTACTGGAAATGATTTTGATGGAAGGATGTAAATTATTGAGAGGTGATACAGGGGAGGTCGAGTAAGGAGTACGTGAGGAGAATAAAGAAGTTTGAGATTTATTTAGATTGGGGGAGGAATAGGAAAGAGGAGGTACGAGATGAAAAGCTTTACCGTTAGCATTGTTAGAATGAGAAAGATTAATGGAAGTTTGGTACGTAGTTGAACGAGGAGTGTGTGAGAGAGTAGGTTCAATAATGGGATTATATGATGCGAAGTCAGGTGTTGATGCGAGGGAAACATCTAAAACAGCATTGGTCTGAGTGGTTGTGTATGATACAGGAGTAGATGAGCAGGATAACTGTAGTAATCGTACTGATGTACAAAAACCGCAAGTGAAATGTTTACGTTTATACACCCAGTGGTCGGATATTTTAATACGAACAAGTGTCCATACATCACAATCTTTGGAATCGCATCCAACTTCAAAGCTGGTATAACCATCATTGCATTCCGATGTGGAAGATTCTTGATCAGAAACAGGGATCTGGAACTGACAGGAATAATCTTGAACTGACAGGAATAATCTGGAACTGACAGGAATAATCTGGAACTGATAGTAATAATATGGAATGTATAGAACTTAATATAACCAAGACAAATATCAATTATTGATAAATGTATCAAAATGTGCTCACATGGGCTTTGGAAAGTCTTCACTTATATCTTCATATATGCTAGGTTGCAATAGATCGAAATAGTTGTGAATATTCGGGATTTGGGAATAATTTGGGATCGAACCTTGAAAACTATGGTTTACACTGATCGAAAATGTGCTGATGCTAAGAGGAAACGTTACATTATTAATAACGTTCTTTCAAACCTATCGCATTCATGTTTTGGCGTTTCTTATAAATATCTAGTACGTCCTCATTTAGAATACAGTATTCAATCAAATTTTCCAATTAACAAGTGTGAGGTTAACAATTTAGAATGTATTATACGAGAATTGTATTTTACGACGAATGTATTCTACGACAATTGAATGTATTCTACATTCAATTAGAATGTGTTCTACATTCAATTTGGAATGTATTCTACGACGTGGTACTAAATTATGTCCTGAAATTTCAATTTTGAGCTATTCACAACGCCTACTCGCGGTGAATGTTAATAATAAAGATAAAAGATAAATTTATTTTTAAGTGGCAAATGCGTGCGAACGGAGCGCTTACAAGCCCACTAATATAATTTAGCAGAAGAGTTCAGTGTGAATGGTCAGTCATTCGTATATATTTTTCGTTCAGTTCGATTTCCAGCTCATTCGTTACATTCGTTAGTTCCATCCGTTAGTTCAATTCGTTCGTTCAGTCCGTCCGTTCAGTCCGTTCGTTCAGTTCGTTCGTTCAGTCCGTTCGTTCATACCGTTCGTTCATACCGTTCGTTCATACCGTTCGTTCATACCGTTCGTTCATACCGTTCGTTCATACCGTTCGTTCAGACCGTTTGTTCATACCGTTTGTTCTTACCGTTCGCTCAGACCGTTTGTTCATTCCGTTCGTCCAGACCGTTCGTCCAGACTGCTTGTCCAGACCGTTCGTTCAGACCGTTCGTTTAGACCGTTCGTTCAGACCGTTCGTTCAGACCGTTCGTTCAGACCGTTCGTTCAGACCGTTCGTTCAGACCGTTCGTTCAGACCGTTCGTTCAGACCGTTCGTTCAGACCGTTCGTTCAGACCGTTCGTTCAGACCGTTCGTTCAGACCGTTCGTTCAGACCGTTCGTTCAGACCGTTCGTTCAGACCGTTCGTTCAGACCGTTCGTTCAGACCGTTCGTTCAGACCGTTCGTTCAGACCGTTTGTTCATACCGTTTGTTCATACCGTTCGTTCAGTTCGTTTGTTCAGACCGTTCGTTCAGACTATTCGTTCAGACCGTTCGTTCAGATCGTTTGTTCAGATCGTTCGTAAATTCCGTTCGTTTATATTAGTTGTTTAGTATATTCATTTAGCCCTTGCATACAGTCAATTTAGTTCTTTCGTTGCGTCCAATTGATAAACGGGTCTTGTTTATACTACCTTCCTAATAATGTATGTTCCAGGTTAATGTACCTAGATATGTTAGTAATGCACTTTATGCTGAATGGAATTCACGTGTATCCCCAACAATGTGATAACAAATAGAAAACGGTGCCACAGGGGACACTCGTTTAAACTAATGAATTGTGGGCATGAGTCAAGTTGCACATCCTATCTATTATCCCACAGTTTATTATGAACTTGAAATGGTCTTCCTTGTGATATGGTTGCACTGCCCGTGGCTAGTTTTTGAAGGGATGTTCTTAATTATTGTATCAGCACGTGTATTCAAGTATTACCTTACTTTCAATTTTATTTTATTTTATTCATTCGTTCAGTTCGTTCGTTCTATTCGTTCGTTCTATCCGTTCGTTCAGTCCGTTCGTTCAGTCCGTTCGTTCAGTCCGTTCGTTCAGTCCGTTCGTTCAGTCCGTTCGTTCAGTCCGTTCGTTCAGTCCGTTCGTTCAGTCCGTTCGTTCAGACCGTTTGTTCAGACCGTTCGTTCAGACCGTTTGTCCAGTAGCACTTCCTATCTATTATCCCACAGTTCATTATGAACTTGAAATGGTCTTCCTTGTGATATGGTTGCACTGCCCGTGGCTAGTTTTTGAAGGGATGTTCTTAATTATTGTAGTCGCACGTGTATTCAAGTATTACCTTACTTTCAATTTTATTTTATTTTATTGACTTTTTCAATGATTTGTTGTGATCGAGTAAATAACCCTTGTGGGTAAAACTGTGCATTGCAATAATAATAATCTAATACTTATTTTTCTTAATCTACATATAATTTGACATATAAAAAGACAAATCTTTTATTATACCCAGATATAATTTGATCATATTGTACACATTTGTACAAAGGCTAGTCATATTTCACAATACATTTGCTCGAATCAGACGATTCGATCGCTACCGACCCTTTGAAAGCGAAAAACTTGATCTCAAATCACCGAATCAAATTCGGAGTACGCGGCTGATAATATGTTGATGGTGTGATGCGAACATTTACACCATATTACATGAACCATATGTTTTCGCATCATGTTGACGAAAACATTGTAAAAAATTCAAGTATGCATACAAGAAAAAGGATTTATTTTAACGTGGCAAATGCATGCCAGCGCACGCTAACATGACCACAACAAAACAAAAATGTAAATCATGTGTAGAAAAGGTGTGGACGAAGGAGTTGTTTGAATGTGATAAAGGAAGATTCGCGGCGAACGTCGAGAGCGAGTCTATTCAAGGCGTATGGTGCGGCAACGAGGAAGGATCGGAGACCGTAGTTGTTGGAGTAATTGGGAACGTGGAGTAAGAGGGTATGACGGGAACGCAGCGATAGCATGGTGGGGCGAGTGTCGTACAAGAAAAGGCGGTTAATGAGCGATGGGGAGCCGACAGCGATGAGACGAAAAGTTACGAGAAGAAGGCGGAGTTTGATGCGGATGTGGATTATGGCCAGTAGAGTTGGACAAGATATGTGAATGTGTGGTCGAATCGACAGAGACGTAGGAACATTCGAACGGCGGAGTTGATGATGCGTTTTATGGGTATGATGATGGATTTCGGAGAATTGGCGAAAAAACTGAGGCAGTAATCGATTTTAGGGAAGAGAATCGATGAAAGAAGATACATACAAGAACGAAAGTCGATAAGAGGGGGCGGATACGACGGATGTCACGGAGAATTAAGCTAGACGAGCGGACCTTGTTACGGATGAAGGGTTTAAGGGAAACGTTATCATCGAAATGGAAGCCTAAGAAAGTGAGATTTGCTGAGAATTATATGACTTGGTCTGTCTAATTAATATATTCGATAATTAAAATGTCAAGAAATGGATAATTACTTTATAAACTTACAAAACCCAATCGCGTAGTTATTCATGAAAATATTTGCAGCAAGAAATAACTGAAACATTTAAATTATTGTTGAGAATAAAACAGAAATAATTTTCATTTTACAAACGATGTTTTTATAAGAGAATTGATTATGCAAGCGTTTAAATAATGGCTTAAGGCAATTAATGTTATGATTTGTGAAGTATGTATAAGGCTGGTTGGCTCACAAACAATCGCATGAACTGGGCTTGGAAAGTTTTCAGAATTCGCTTTTGATTATCACATACCAACATATTATTGGAATCATAAGTTTTGTGAAATCAAATTAAACGAAGTAGCGAGATCTGTTATCTTATACCTAATTTTAGTAATTTGTTAAAAGCGAAGCTAAAGAAATTTATGTTTTACACATAAAACAGATATCTAATACTAATAAATTAATATTTATTTATACACTAATTTGTTTTAGTAGAAACTCACTATTTACGACTAATAACAGTTTTAATTAATTACTAGATTCTTCCATATCAAAACAAATATATTTTTAGCATTTTTTTGAATCTATATTTATAATACCTAGTATTTCGTTTGTATCTGATATGTTTAGCTATCTGAATAAAACATTTAACTGGTGTGCTTTAATATATTTAAAATAAAGCACTTATTGCTAAAAGACAATAGAAATTAATAGTTTTTTTCAAAAACCGTTCTCCCATCTCCTGTTCTGTGAATCTTTGGATTGTGAATCATACACACTGATTTTGAGAGCATTATGTCTTAAAATTAAAATTTGAATAATCTATTATTATAACACTTATATTTTATTATATTTTGAAATTAAAAAATATAATATAATCAATAAATATAATAGATATTTTTAATCATTTAGAATGTAATCTTAATAGCTAGATTATTTCAATCACTTTTTATATAATTAACTTAACTATAATTAACTTGTGAAATTAACTTAACCTCGAAATGTGATATGAACACACTACTTACAACTACTACTTATGAAGTTACTCCTTACTACTGAATTATGAGGTTGTTCAAGCATAAATTGTAAATTATTTGCACAAAAATCGTTTAGGTGATTTAAAAATATAATTGATTTGCATCAATGAATTCAACGTTTTATTTCAATATTGTTTGCTTTTGATTTGCAGGTTTTTAGAGTTAGACAATGGCCATAACACGTGCCCAACGTAAACAACAAAATAATGCTCAGCAACTTCAAAGACAAAGGCTTGAAATAAAAGCTGCAGGTGCGTTGTTTTTTAAACATTTTTGTCTCATTATTTTTTGAAAATAAATTTAAAAAAGTAATGCAAACTAGGATTAGTATAAATCGTTCATTTTCCAACTCGAGGTAAAGCTTTTCTTGATAAGGTTTTTACTAATTAAATAATATATAAGAACTCTGTTATAAGGTGTGGTACTTTAGCAAATTCTTATCATTATGACATTCTAATGAAACCATCGAAAGAGGTTTCAAACCAACTAAAGAGGCAAATTATATCAAAAGATATTGTTTATGATAAGAAAGCCCACACAATCGTATTACTGGAAAAAGATATACCAACATCATTGTCATTTACCTCACTTAACCCTAGTATTGATGCAGTTACTCAAACCACTGTGTCCGTCTGGCAAAGAATGCCTAGAAAAACTGTTAAAATAACTTTAAGAGATCTTGTCTGGATAACTCATATAATAAGATTAATGCAAGTACAGAAAGGTAACTCCTTTAGGAAAAGGGATTTACCAAAATATAAGCTTTAGTCGATTAAGTTATCTTCGAAAATCAAAACTGCTAAAGAATTCCTTAAACGAAAGATGGGTACATGAGTGTTAAATAAATTTTGGAAAGGTATTGCACCATGCTACCAAAAACGAAGGCCTTTCAACTCACATAATTAGATAAAACCTATATGGTTGACGAATTAAATAATATTAACCAATCCATATGCTCTATCTGAAAAAATCGTATGACCATTAATGACAACAGATTTAATTTAGATAAGGGTTCACTTTGTTTAGACGATTAGAGGGTTAGTGAATTGGAATTTCTTAAGGATCTTACTAATTTATCGGAGGCAAAAGCTGCAGGGCCTGTTCCACCAAACTGGATTCTAATTGAAATAGCCGATATTATTACCGCACCATTGGCCGCTGAATTCTCTCGAATATTCTATTATGGACATGTACCAAGTATTTTAAAATATTCGAATGTTATTTAGGTACCTAAAGATAAACCAATATCTAGCTTCAGACCCATCTTTTTAATTCATATTTTTGCTAAGCTGCTTGAGCAAGCATTTTTACGTCGTGTTAGAACTATTCTGTCTAGTTGTCTAACTAATAATTAATTAGCTTACAGAGCTAACAATTACCGGACTGATGTCCTTGTAACCATTTATGGATATGTATTAAACGGTGACATTTCCATCTTGAATGCAGCAAGCAATATTAGACACTCGAATGATTTAATGGAAGAGAAAGTAAACAAGCTTCTAGATTGGTGTTCAACGAACCACTTGATGCTTAATCTAAGCAAATCGAAAATAATCCGGTTCTCATTAAAAGCAATTGACGCTTGCGAATATCTTGAAATTTTGCCCTAATTCAAGTAGAATAACTTTGGATTTTAGGAATTAATTTTAGGAACTATTTTAGGATTTCATTCACTTCAAAGATTATCATTGTCCCAAAAATTGGATTAAAAAATAGCTGGGCAATCAAAATTTTATTTTCCTCAAAGTCAAAAATAATATTTTTGATTTTGCTGAAAATAAAATTGTGATTGTCCAGCTATTTTTCACATATTTATTATTATAATATTTAATATTATAATTTAATAATATTTATATTAATATTAAGATAAGATACTTGTTCTCGTTTAATAATACAGATATTTTCATTTAATTTCGTTCATTTAATTTCAATTATTATTAAATTATTAATAATTATTTAAAATTATTATTTTGCGATTTTAACAAAGTTTTTATTTATGTCTGAAATGTTGAACAGGAAATTAAATGTTTTCAGCGCACTAAAATTTATGCGTTATTTTAAACGTAATAATTTACAATTACTTAATGCCATTCGATTTGTTTACTGATTTTAGCTTTTCACTAAATACTTAATTTAGTATTAAATACTTCACTGCCATTCAGTTGCCCATTATTTATTAAATAAGTTTATATTTGGCTGTAAAATACAGTGAACTCGTAATTCCCTAAACTTTGCTCAACTGTTGAGCTGTAGATGGAAAAAAATTCTATTGAGTTTTATTATTTTATGTTTCTTAATTATACCCATTTTTCATTTCTATTAGCCAACATCAACTCAGTACCCTCTTCTTGATTGAAGACTTATTTTTTTACTATCTAATCCAAATCGTTTGTGATCATCAAATTAGCTATTACATGCCAGTAATTCCAAAACTCCAATAGCAGGATGCTACAATTTAGTGTTGGGAACCCATCAGATGTTTTTCCAACACCAACATTCCCCATTCGGTATAATTATGTGAACTGACGATCATTCGACTTGCTTACCGCTTCCAAATTTTCATTAAATTCCATGTTTAATTAAAATATAATTAATTAAAAATAATTTAATAATAATTTTTATTATTATTAAAATAATAGTTAAATAATAAATAAACGATTTCAAATTCTTTTTTTAAATAATAAAAAATTAATTAATAATAAATAATTGTTATAAGATTTTATATAATTTATAATATGAAGATGAATTATAAACTGAAATTAAAAATAAAAATCAATTTTTATGAATTGACTAATAAATAACAGACGTTGTATCAGAATAAGAATTAGAGGTCATCAGGAGGAACTGCTATGTTATCAGGTTTCGGCCCCTAACTCCTCTACCCAACATAGCAGCGGGGCCAAATACATGCTAATGATGTATTTCCTCTGAAATAACTATCTAGTATCTTATTCTAATGCAAAGTATATTATTTATTATCCATCCATAAAAATTTGCCACTTAAGAGTTTAAATTTATTCTTTATATTATTGTGTTGATTTATATATTTTACTATTTTCTGCTTGATGTTATTTTTATAGTAACCTAGTTTAAAATATGTATCTATTAAATTATTTAAATGATTTTGAAGAAAGCCAATATCATTACATATTGTTGCAATTCTTAAAATTTCATTATTTAATGTATTATATTTTATATTATATTAAAAATCAGGTAAAATAATACGTAAAATCCAAATTATTGTTGTTTGTGTATCTGTTCTGGTATTGATCAAATATAGAAGCGTAATGATTTCATAAACAATTTAAGAAAATAAAATTATTTAGAAAATAATTTTAGATTATTAAATACCTTTTAATTTTGAAAATATATTTTTTACGATAAAAATTTTTAAATTTTCTATTTCAGCATTACTAAATATTGAACGTATTGACTTACAAGTCGCTCATCAACAGCGTTTACTACATAATAGGTTTAATCAGCTTTCGCGAATGCTAATAGATATTAGAGACGAATTACTGTTTCCTGGTAATAAGTTTTGTCTTTGATTTTTTTTTATAAATTTGTTATAATGCAGAGCTCGCCAATATAAACAAAAATCCTTCCCAAATAGGTATTATCAGGTTTATCGTTTTTTACTCAATCACCTTTTGTGATTTAGTCAACGAAAGCTTTTTGAAATTAGGAACATTGAACAAGATAAGGATGAATAACACTGTTACGAAGTAAGTACATAATGTCGGTTTTTATTCTTAAGCAAATTTAATGTTCAAAATTGTATACATACTTTGCGGTTATAAAACGCCTATTTACTTAAAATTAAATACAAATATGTATGTTATTTGTGTCGAAATTAGTTTGATAACTGATTTTTTATAATTAGTTTTAACGTATTTGTTTTCATTTTATTTAAGAAACGATATATTTAAAATAAATAAACATAAATTGTAAATACGAGCTGAAAGCTTCATGTCAATTCTAGACTACCACTTTAGCAACGAAATAATGGAGTATTCGGCAACACTCATCAGTAGAATCAAGTACCCACTGGTCATTTTTTGAATGAAGGCGTTTCCGACACTTTGCTTAATTGTCTGAGGCTTACGCTCTTAACCAGATCGAATTGCTGTGCGGACTATCCTTAAACACTAGGCAGAGGTTGTTGCTGAATTGTCGCTGCACTCGTTGGATCCTAAATGGATACGGCATGTATAATAGTAATGCACGAATGTGCTGAGTAAACAACAAACTAGATTTCTTACGAAATTCGGAATTTATACAAAATGGTGTTGATTGTTAGACTGGACTTTGATTCACGACTTTCAATCATCATGTCACTTCTAAAAGACCACTTCAGCATTGAAACGATGGAGTACTCCGCAACACTCATCAATGGAATGAAGCACCCACTGATCGTTTCGTTTGCTTGTGTGACATTGTGGATGAAGGCGTTTCCGACACTTTGCTAAATTGACTGAGGCTTGCGCTCTTTACCAGATCGAATTGCTTCGCGCGCCACCCTTAAACACTAGACGGAGGTTGTTGCTGAATTGTCGCTGCACTCGTTGTATCCTTAATGGATACGGCATGTATAGTCCACGGATGTGCTTAGTAAACAACGGTCCATGATTTACAAAACACGGCATTTATTGAAAATTGTGTTGCGTGGTAGACTGGACTTCGATTCACGACTTTCAGTCATAATGTCACTTCTAGACAACCACTTTTGTCAGTTCCACCCATTTATACATAAAGTATCAGTTTAAACCTGACTTTTGATACGTTTTTAAGTGATCAATGGTAACTATTTTCTGTTGTGTTCTTTTGTTATCGTCAATTTCACTGGCAATTATCCGGTATTTGAAAATATCTCCATTTTCGTTAGATTTTTAGATTATAAAAATTGCAGAAACGTATTTTTGAAGTAATTAGACAGTTAATTGCTGATAATTTATATCAAATTAAATTAATGTGCAAAGTCTATATGATCTCAGCTGAGAGTAGAAATTTCAACTTGAAATCATCAAGTATCCATCATAGGATCCTTCCAAGTTCAATTGTTACGCAAGCTCGCCTTCATTTTTATCATGTTGCAATGAACATGACAACATAGATTTAAGATTTAAAAAGTCAATGTTTCATGCCGTAATCGGTATTATGACCAATTTTATGAAAACGCAGGAAAATTTGAAAGTGCGTTTAAGATATGCGCAAGAAGTAAAATAGCTTGACGATATTGTGGAAAACATTTTAACGAGAATAAAAGATTATGAAGCTGAGTCAGAAATATCAATTTATTTGAAAACAAAGCAAATAAATAGTCAAGGATCGCTAAACGTGATGTGAACGTATCCTAGTTACACGCATTTGAATGGTACCCTAATTTGAAAAATTCTATATGTAAAATACAAGAAGCTATTGCGGATAATGTACAATCTGCAAATGTAGCAAATCTCACAAAAAACATAAATTTCGAAAGCTACGCTAAAAATTTTGAACTTGGGTTTTAATTACAATATTAGGGCCAAGAGAAATAAAATGCATATTCCCTGGCAACCTCGACGCAAAACTTATCATTAAATATATCTAAACAAAATAGCTAGTAAAATAAGTTAAAAAATGTTAAGTACGCTGTTAACAGTCAAATGTTTACACAATATGTACAACAAAGTTCGAATGTCTTAGAGGACCTTCAAATCTAAAACTTTTAAAAAATGACGATACTGTCATAATTAGATCAGCGGATAAAGAAGGATAAACAGAGATATGTAGCGAAGTGGATGTCATAGCAGAGACAGAAAGACAACTTTATAACCCAGTATTTCAAAAATGTGAGAGATGAAGTAACAAAACACAAAATAATGTAATTGAACTCCTCAATAAACAAAAATATCAAAAGGATATAGATGTATCAGTTATCGAAAAAGAAAACAACAAAGCCAGCACGTTAAAATGCCGTTGCATTACAGATATTAAATTTATGGTAATGGATCAACAGTACTATATAAGAATATACGTTAAGATGATGGTACCGTGTATGTATTAAATGTTTGAGAGATACTAAAGAGATGAAAAAGAAAAAACTTCATTGAAGTTGCCTTAAACATTATACTTACGAATCTTTTGACTAACAATACTATAAGCAAATTACTGGTACATCTATCGGAACTCTAAAATTTCACCGACCAATTTTATATATATATATGCACAAGTATGAACAATGTATATTGGAGAAGTTTAAATCATCACAAATAATTTATGTATGCTACTATATCAATGCTATCATTATATCAATGGATAACAAAACAAATGGAGGATTGACGCCTTTAACAAGCATAATTTTGAATGTACCGGAAATTATGATAAGGTAAAATTCTTGAATATTACCTGGTATAAAGATATAAAGTTCAATTTACAGCTCCGACTGTATAGAAAATCACCTAGAAAATGTGCATCTCTACACGCTAAGAGATCACATTTAATCGTAATTGAACGAAATTTTATTTTGAACGAAATACAAAGATTAATCTAACTATGCAGTGATAACATTATAAAGAAACAGTATCTGGAAGAACTCAAAAGACATATTCAAAGACGTATACAAATACAGGTTTATATTCAACGAGCAATATATTTCAAACAATCTAAACATCGGCGGATCAAAAATAGTGTCTTTAACAATCGTTATTCCGCAAATATCGATTATATAAGACACACACCATTAATAAAACAATTAGTAAAGCAAGTGATTTCTATAACATAAATGTACGGTTTTCAAATTTAAAAGTAAAAAGTTGGTACATGTCAAACTAGAATTAAAAGCTGCGGTTTGTTGTCAATATTATGTAAAAGAAAAAGATGTAAATGTTGCGCACAATTAGTATATAGCGTCAGTTCAGAACAAATTATCTATTTTAGATATTATATAATATCTATAATTATGGAGTTAAGAATTGGTTTAGATGTTTCTCAATTTAAGAACTAGCTGACAATTGAGAAGATTTTAACATTTTCTATTTCGATATACTTACATTTTCCATTTCGATAATTTTACTTACGTAAGTCTATAAAAAAGCAGAATAATTTTTATTCTGTTTTTGATTAATAATTTAATAATTTAATGATGTTAATAATTATTAATAATTCCATTAATAATTTAATGCTATCGAATTAGCTTTTTTATTAGCAAAAACTCAAAACGAGTTGCTTTTTGGATTCTGTAATTTTCAAGTTATTTTGTATCACTCAATTCAGGTATAAAAATTCATTAGAGTATTTATTATGGAAGCTCATTTTTAGGCATCGACTATGCTCTAACGCATGTCAGTTAAATATCAGATAATTCTAAGTTTTGAAAATAATTTAATAAAAATTGTGACTTTTGAGTAAAATGATCATTCAATATGCAACGTTATTTTTCGATGTATTTTGTGACGATAGTTTTCGTCAAACGTTGAAAACAAACATGTTTCCGATTATGGAAATTTAAGTTTTATTTATTAATTATTTGGAATTTCGAATGATTATTAATTAATAATTTTATATTCTTAATAATTATTTATGTTTAACAATTTTAAATATTTATCGAATTTGCTAATTACCAAATCAATATGTTAATGAATATACCGAATCCAGAAAAGCCGCATATTTGTTATGGCACGACAGATTTCGTGGTCATGATGAACATATTCTCACAATCATTAACTCGTTTATCAAATCGTTAGTTAAATGATGCAATAATGCTTTTCAAAGCAAATATTAAAATATAAATGTAAGAAGTACATTTTTAAATAAATTATATTTTATATTTTAATATATTTTTATAATATATTTCATTATTTGTTTATATTGTTATAATTACATTGTAAATAAAATTATACATATATTTTACGATTACTTAATAGTAAAACGATGAATCAAAATAGATCGCAATTGCTGAAGAAAGTAACTGATCCGATAACGTCTACACCAATTAGTAGAACTGGGCGTTTGTGGAATAAAGCATTGCAAAGTGCGACACGACTAGATTGGAGACGAAACAAATTCCAATCAAACAATTTAACTGTGTTAAAGGCTAGTTTATGTTTATCTTAGCAATTTGAAATTGATTATTTAAAGGTGGCAGTCCGTACTGTTTGATATATTTTCTTTATTTATCAAAATACCTTAATTAATTGAAACTCCAATAGATACAAACTATTGACTACTATTAAATCTAATCTAAAATATTCAGACAAATATTCTGTCAGACAACATTTATTTTTTATTTAGTCTTTTGCTATTTTTAAATTTTAGTTTCTTATAACTTTATAAAATAAAGTTATAAAGTTATAGTGTCTTATAACTTTATAAAATAAAGTTATAAGAATAAAGTTACTTTATAACTTAATGAAACATAAAATGACAATCAATAAGAATCAATAAGAATTAACAATCAATAAGAATCGTATAAGTAAGAAATTGTATAGCAATACAATTTGTTAGAAACCCTTCAACATTTGATTAATTTATAATTTTACCAGCTAGCATTATTAATTTTTATAAATTAAATAGCCTTTAATTTAATTTTAAAAAACTAAAGAGATTAGTAAAATTAATGTTACATTATATTTACTAAGTACTAATTATATTAGCGAATTAATTTACAAATTATTTTTAAATAATTAATTAATAATTAATTATTAATAATTATTATATTAGCGAAATAATTTACAAATTATTTTTAATAAAATTTATAATGTAAATAATTAAAATAAAATTAATTTATTATTTATTGCATTAATTACGTAAATTATAAATATTAAAATTGTTATTAATAAATTTTGAATATTTTCGGTCGCATTTTATGATAAGCACAAAGTTTCAAACTTCACATGTAAACTTTATTACTTTGATTTTCTCGTCTCGAGAAAATTTTCAATCTCGTCCATTGCTGAATTGATAAAATGCACTACAAATTTATGGGTAAATATTAAAAAATGGAATAAGTGAAACAGTCGATAAATTCGTAACATTTAATATATTCAGTTATCTACTTGTCATCAAATAATGATTTTATTTCGATTACCAGTTGAGATCGTAATTTTATTGACTGTAACAAAACAACAAAAAATATAAATTATTCATGCATATACACGTGTGGATGTATATCCACAATACCCACTTTAATAAACCTGTACTGTTTTACTGTAGTAGACCTCGATGTAGATTTAAGGAGCAGATCCCTAAATAATTAGTCTTGGAATACCAATACTAACGCAAGTGATAACGCTGGATCTGCAACTGAGGAATTCCTAGGGTAATTTGACTTGCCGACGGCCTCAGATATTTGTTTACCGATATTCCTTTTGGTTTGTACGTATTTTTTTACCGTAGCAGACCTCGGTGTAGATGGAAGGAGCAGATTCCTAAATTAGTCTTGGAACACCCATGTAAACGCAAGTGATAGCACTTTGACCCGTAACTGAGGATCGCGGCGCCTAGAGTGATTTGATTTGCCGACGGCCTCCACAATCAGTGATCCGCTCCAGACGTGGCAGATTATAACATTTTGTCAAAACATTGTAATGTAACCGTTGGCTTTGCTGATGACATCAGTTTTCCAACTATCAATTCTCTAATTGAAATATCCTAAGCTAATGTCGAGGAAAAAGTACAAAATTTATATTATATCGAATTTATGTGATATCGAAGAGTGCAATAATTCTATTAAAATGTTATTCGTTCAACTGATTACCATTCTGTAGCAATTTTGAAATTTTTTGTTTACAGGTATTTCTTTTGCTTTGTTATTTACCAAGATTATACTTGAAGTTCATTTGCATAATGTTTTTAATGATTATTTTTTAATGGCTTGCTTGGATAAACGAACTAGTGCCCCGTTGATCAATTAATCATCAAACTTTTACAATGAGCAATAAATAAACATCTGAATTATATCGTCTTGTTGAGTAAAATTTATTTTTAATTTTATTTTAATGCATACATTTTAATTAAAATAGTTACCCGTCAAATTAAAATTTTATTTATTTTTATTTTTCGACAGAACAAATCTATCATCGTCAGATATATTTAATTGTAATCACTAATATATTTTACGAAGAATAGTCAGCGACTATTACAAAGAATAAATAAATTATTTTTATTTAATTAAATAAAAATAATCTTTTAATTTATTAAAATTCTGATAAGTCTCTGATAATATGAAAATTACGCTTAATAGAGTCATCAGTTTGTATTTGAATTAATAATTAAATGATTACAATTTAATATTCCCGTTGATGACATATCTGCTCTGTTTAAATATTAAAAAAAATCAATTTTAATTTGCTGGGTATGGATTATTAATTCAATAAACTTAATATATAAAGTTATTAAACTTTCTCTTGTTCCTATAAATACCTATTCTGTATAGGAAGAGCAAAGTTTAACTAAACGCGAAACTGTCGATGCCGATGAGGGTCACTTAAACGGACAATTCATAAAAAAGAAAAAACCCCGTTTACTCAAATGCGGCGAGACCGTGTGTATCACATCTGTTACAGGTAGTCCATTAAAATATCGCGGCAAAGCAGCCATTTTGTACCATCAGAAACAACCTACTTCTCGAGCTCCTCAATTCGAAGACGATAATTTGTATAATCTTGTTACAAGTAGCACTCAATTGCGGAGGTTGAAAGGAAAGATTGGTCGAAGAACTCAGGTATTCGTTCAAAACCTGGCCAATACACAGTTATAAATGTGTATAGACTTTTATACTTATGTATTTATGTATTAAATGTGATAAATCCCTAAATTTTGTTTGCCTTCGTATATTTCTTTATTGCTCTTTGTTGTAATATAAGATTATATTTCAATTATCAAAAGGATGAAAATATTAGTCTTTTGAAAGACTTATTTACTGAGGAGAGAAAAATGTTGTTAATTGCTAAACGTGATTTATATAAGCGTCGTAGGAATAGTGAAGAAAATATTAAAATCCGAAATTTTCAGGTTGTGCGGCACAAAGTCTCTAATCGATTTTTTATCAACAGCTTTTGAGACAATACGCTACAGAATGTCAAACATATTTGCGTCACTCACTCCCTGCTCCACGTAGACTCTGTAGCTCGCTGCTGCTAACAGTCGATCATTCGGATTTATCTTTGCTATTTAAATATATGAATTCTCTGAAATCAGTTGTTTATAAGATTCCCAAAACCAGCCTTCGCATACTCTATTCCAATGTTCTGAGTATTTTTAACTTTAGTTGAATGAAATCATAGCAGTAGTAAAGCTTGAAAATCTTGACATGCTGTGTTTTACTGAAATATTTGGTTCAATTGTAATATTCTGGACTATGTAATTCGTTGTGATCAAAAAATCTACAGAGGTGAGGTGAAGCTGCTTATGTAATCGTAATAATCTTATCTATGATATAATTGAATCTTGTGTTGACGATTATGGAAACGAACTCTTATGGTTTGAGGTAACGGATGATCGAGGTATCGTTCATCGCTTTTGCATTGTTTATCGTAGTCATTGGTCTAGTACATCCTTTATCATCAAGTCGTTGAAACTTTATTGTTCTAATTTTGTTGATTCCATTTATCTTTGCTTAACACATAGACAACATTCTTCCAAATCCAAATGGTTCGATATCGAATTGACGCGTGTTATCAGAGTACAAGATGACGCTTTCCTGTTATTTAAGCGTGGTCTTGGTTCCTTCAAATCTTATGCTACTATTCGCAATGTGTTATCTTCTCTTAAACGTTAGAAGAATCATCAATTCATTGCTGACATATGTTGTATTCGCACTTTGTTGATTAAAAACAAAATGTTCAATTACTTAGCAACCGTAAGAGAGAATCATCGTCAACCAATTGTCTAGTCAATTTTAGCGAAAATATGTTTCTCTATTCTTAATTTATAATATCCTTGCCAAGAAAAACTTCTGCCTCACTCACAATCAATCTTCCTGGCGTGATTATCATATTACGGCAGGTAATTCGTACTCCCAGTATCAAAAATCTAGCATCCGTTTATGATAAACTTGATGTTCTCAATATATTGTCGAATCTGACTATTAAAAATAGTTCAGGACCCTATTTCTTTTCTAGTATATTATTACTTGAGGTTGCGTCACATATCTACTGTCCGATTTCTGGTATTTATTACTGGCCATTGAGAACTTTCATTATTCCAGATATATGGCAAATAGCATGAGTCATTCCAGTCTTCAGAAAGAGGGATTTGTCAATGCTCAAAATTATTATCCAGTAAGTTTGGCATGGATTTCTTGTAAAGTCATTTAGAGAGTGATCCTAAAGCACATATCTTCTCAATTATATAAATTCAATATCTTATCAAATAAACAGCATGGTTTTAGAAATCGTTGCTCCACTTCGACAAATCTAATATTATCTCGAAAAAGCTGGATGGACATTGTTGAACAAGGTGCATCGGTTGATGTCGTCTTTATTGATTTGTCCAAAGCTTTTGATCGGGTTGTTCATTTAATATTTCTGTGGAAGCTTTGGTATTAAGTATTCTCTAAAAACTTTAGTAGATGGAAGTAAATGCTTGAATAGACTTTCTTTCAATGTACGAGTTGGTGACTCTCTTTCAGAATGGTATAATCTCAGTCAAGGCGTACCTCAAAGTTGCATTCTTAGTCCCGCTTTATTTAATATCAACATTAATGAAATCGCTAAAAATGTCAGTATTTACTACACGCTAACTATCTGAAACTGTGGTGCCTATTAGATTTAGTTAGTGATTGTACTAGCTCTCTCCTACCACAATCGGATTTAGATAGGGTCAGCAGCTGGTGTTCATTGCACGGACAAGTCATCAATGTGAGCAAATGTAAACATATGAGAATTGGTCATTCGATTACCCTTTCTTTATAAATTAAGTTCAAACTTTATCGAGATAATGAATCATTTTACTGATCTAGGTGTTTTAATCTCGGCAAACTTAAAAACTTGTCTTCACTATTCTATCATTGTATTCTATATAGGAACTTTGGACAACTTGAATTAAGTCATAACACATTGTATATGCAATTCTCTTAAAATCGCATATGCTTATAAACCGACATACCCTCAAATGAAATAAGAATTTAGTGAATTCGAATGTGTTTTCAAGAGAACCACGCATTTGGCTCCGGCAATTCTTTCCATACCTTATCCAAGTAAGGTCGATGCGTTGAGTATTAGATTTATTGAATTTGATCTTCTGATTGCAGATATAGCACTGGTGTGGATGTCGTTGCGTGTGTCTAACCATCCATATAAGCAGATGTTCTGCCTTCGTGGCTTCTAAATGTTACGTGTACACGAGTTGTGTATGAACTATTGGTCAAAGTTTCGAACTAACTGTATGACTTGTGTTGATCGCATCTGTAAACGATGGAATAAACTATCGCCTTGGGTGGTCAACAGTTGTGCTGCTGCACAACTCAAGAAAACGACTCAAACTAGAACACTTGGATTTTTGTTCATTTCATTTTGTTTTTTTATTTTTCTGTTTTTCACTTCAATGTGATGCTTTCCTATAACTTTGGATCCTTTAGATGTCGATATAAATTAATCAGAGATTGTAATTTTATTAACTGTAAGGAAAATTAACTGAACACGACTATTTTAACAGGCAAAAGGTTGCTAGGAATATGGCTTTTAATATTGTAGATTTATAAATACGGCGCTATAAATATCGAGTAACGAATGCAGTTTAAAAATTTTAAGTCTAAATTGAATTTCAATTCACTTTCTATGTTTTCCTTTTGATTTAAATAGACCAATAGAAGTGGGTTGCACGATAATTTTTGCTGAACAAATAGCATCACCATTTCGACAAAATAATTAAATCAATTATTTAATTATTAATAATTGATTTAATTATTTAAAATAAAATAATTTTAAATAATTATTTAATGTAATAAATAATTAAATAATTATTTATTCAACAATTTGCATCAAATGTTGATGCTGAACAAATAGCATCAACATTTTAATAAAATAATTAAATCAATTATTTAATTATTAAATAATTGATTTAATTATTTAAAATAAAATAATTTTAAATAATTATTTAATGTTATAAATAAGTAAATAATTATTTTTTAATTAGATAATCCGTAATGGCAACTGATAAATCGAAAGTTTTTTAAATATCATGTAGTTACTATTTGAGATATTAGAGTTTGCTCGGATTTATCAACTATTAAATAGTTGATAAAGTATTAATATTAAACTTAATATTTGGTAAATCCAAATATTAAGTTTAATATTTGGATTTACCAAATATTAAATATTTGGACATATTTTTACAAAAATGAAGATTTTTAAATACAATAAATTTATTTCGGTAATTATTAATTTTATTGAACTTGCTCGGATTTATCAACACATCACATTTTTTATTTTTAAACTATTTTTTATAAAAAAAATAATTATTATTTATATTTTCCGAATGTGCCTTTATAGTTATCTTAGAAATACGACATTTGTTTCTAATATATCAAGCATTTTGTAAATTTAATCACTGACAACTGTTTATGAACGGATCACCAGAATACAAAAATTGAACACATTGTTTTTCACAGATTTTGGCACTCAAAAATACAAAAATGGCTTCTGCATTTAAAAGAAATTATTTTCGTATAACATTTCTATATTTATATCCTTGAATTGCAATAAACCCTGTTGGTTCTTCTCAATTTTATTGAACTGAAAAGCAATATTTAGCAAATTAAATTTTAATTTAATATTTCGACAGAAATATTGAAAGATTTACTTGAAATATACTTTAAACATTTTTTTGAAATATAATATTTTTTAAATAGTTGATACTGATCTATTATTTATAAAGAATTATCAGAGGTGGATCGAAGAAAAGAAGAAATTATTTTTGATATTTCCCTAACCTCTGTTAGCATCTTTAGGAAATTACCAAATTTTCTGAGTAATTTTCATACTGTAATTTTCTAAAGATGCTGAAGTTAGCGAAATATCAAAAATATTTTTCTTTCTTCTTTGATCCAGCTCCAATAATTATTTAAAATTTAAAATACTTGACAGGTGCAATTTTGTATATGACAAATGGCATTGTTCAGACTTTTGTGCTCCCTGCACAAGCTAATAGTAATGAACAGCAATTATCGAAATGTTAATATGCCAATAATAAATATTAAAATTTAATATTAATATCATTATTAATATCATTATCATCGTTTTATAATTATTGGAGCTGGATTTAAGAAAAAGGAATATTTTATTTGATATTTCGCTAACCTCTGTTAACATCTTCAGAAAATAAAATATCACAATTAAATAAATTTAAATAAAATAAAATTTCTTTGTTAGCATTTTGTTAACTTTTGTTAGCATCTTCAGAAAATTGCAATCATTGTATTTTTCACTTTTTCTCTATGCTGCGTCATTTTCCTCAAAATATGGTTAGCATTCCTTTTTTGTTGCAGCTCCTATTTTGTAGAATAAACTACCTCTTGCCATCCGCTCAACTGCCTCCTTTCCATCCTTCAAACACAGCATCCGCACAATTTTCATTATTTGAGCTGGATCAAAGAAAAGAGGAAATTATTTTTTTGATATTTTGCTAACTTCCGCTAGCATCTTCAGAAAATTACAATGTAATTTTGTAATTATCTTGTTATTAATTTTACAGACACTTGCAAGAACAAGTTTCTAAGACCTCCTATTCTTGATTCAGATTCTAAAAATGCTACTGAGAATTGCAGCACCTACACTTCGAGCAGGTGCTGCTGTTGTTAACGATATCCAGCTGCATTCACTGTTGTTTGACTTTTTAGCGCGATTTCGGCAACTTTTGAAGGTACACAAAACGCAATAAAAAATGATGATTCAAAATAGTTTAGAAACAAAACAAAAATAATAACCATAATATTTCCATTCAAAATAAATAATTTGAAAAAATTAGAAAAAAAATTAGAAAAGATAATTAAAATTACTAGAAAAATTAAATAAAGTATAAAAATTGAAAAGAAAATTTAAACATAATAATCGTTTACAACATCTTTACAGATTATTTAACGTTACGTCAGGTTTATTATTCGGCATAATAATATTGGAGTTTTGATGAATGTAATAAGCCTCAAGAATTTTTCTATTTAAACAATTGGTTTCTTTTGCTTAAACAACAGTATTATTATAGTCAATATTGTTATATAAATTTAAACTATGATCTACAAAAGCCCTACTTAGGCTCTTTTCGAGTGTGCATTTGTTTTGTTTTAATCTAATCTTCAATTGTTGCCATGTTTGACCCACATATATTTTATCGCATTCTAAACAAGAAATTTTATAAACAACTCTATCATTATCATGTTTGGGTTTCTTTTTAAAAATGTTGTATAGTTTCGGTATTTTATTAATATAAAAACGTGTGGATGTATATCCACAATACCCACTTTAATAAACCTGTACTGTTTTACTGTAGTAGACCTCGATGTACGTTTAAGGGCAGATCCCTAAATAATTAGTCTTGTAATAGCAATGCTAACGCAAGTGACAACGCTGGATCTGTCACTGAGGATTATAATTCCTAGGGTAATTTGACTTGGCGACGGCCTCAGATATTTGTTTACAGGTATTTCTTTTGGTTTGTTGTTTACCAAGATTATACTTGAAGTTCATTTGCATAATGTTTTTAATGATTATTTTTTAATGGCTTGCTTGGATAAACGAACTAGGGTCCCGTTGATCGATTATCATCAAACGTTTACAATGAGCAATAAGTAAACATCTGAATTATATCGTTTTGTTGAGTAAAATTTATTTTTAATTTTATTTTAATGCATACATTTTAATGAAAATAGTTACCCGTCAAATTAAAATTTAATTTATTTTTATTTTTCAACAGAATAAATCTATCATCGTCAGATATATTTAATTGTAATCACTGATATATTTAAGTTGGAAATCGTCAAATAAGTTATCATCGTCAGATATATTTAAGTTATCGTCGTCAGATATATTTAAGCTATCGTCGTCAGATATATTTAATTGTAATCACTAATATATTTAACGAAGAATAGTCAGCGACTATTACAAAGAATAAATAAATTATTTTTATCGAATTGAAAAGAAATACCTATCAAATTAAAATTTAATTCAATATTTCGACAGAAATCCGTTATCATAAGGAATATTTAAGTTGAAAATACATGAGAGATTAACTAAATTAGTAGTTAAAAATTAAATATTCCCGTTGATGACATATGTAGCTAGTTTTCAATGCTAAAGTCACCTTGTGCAACCTAACAAATGTTCAATAGATAAATAAGCATTCATCAAAGGATAACTGGTGCCCAAATTCAATCGATCTTCACGATCCCATATAAAACAATCTATGATAAGCATGCGAGAGAGCATCTCGGACAATGAAGTTTCTGAAGATCATGATGGAAGGTATCATATACTGTGTGAAATTTGATAATTCTGGATTCATAGCCTAGCATTCAAGAGCGCAAGTAAGGCACGGAGGCTCGAATCTCGGATGAGTCAAATTTCGAAAGAGAAGAGTTGGTAGTCAGCGTTTTGACGAGCCCGGGCCTACCATATATATGATAGAATTACATTCGAATGAAATCGAATTGGAAACTTTCAGAAACTAGTTTCTGATAGGACGACTGCGTCGTCAAAAATTTAAAGAAAATATTGTCTTAAGCTTTTTATCGAATGGATTTCGCCAGAAAACCATATATATATTTGGTGATCAACCAATCAATAGGAATAATTAATCCACGCATATTTTAGATAAAAAATATTTTAAATACTAAATTTTTTAGACGTCACATTGCCCGGTTCAAATAATCTGCAAAAGTAAACTTTAAACGTAAACGTCTGCATCTCTATAATCGGATTCGTCATCAAAGTTGTTAATATACTGGATATAAGCGTTATCAGCGTTGATGCTCAGCCAGCTTCGTCTGAAAATAACAAATATTGAGAACAAAATATGAAAACATAATATGGTAGTAAATACTTGTTTATTTTTCGATTGCTCTGGGAGTTGATCGTACCCATCGCAATTAGTTTATCAAACATCTGTTCTAAATACGTGTATGCATCCCTGTTGTCAATCAAGCCGACTACAAATCCTTGCAACTCAATAAAACGAAAATGTTTATCAATGTTACGATAGCAGAATTCCAGACATCTTCGAAGTATTGCCTAAATACAAAGTCATTGCATTACAGAAATCAATTTAAAAATTTAATGTCTATGTTTATTCAAAATTGTATTTTAGACAATACAAATCAATAGATTTTAGACAAATCAATAGATTTGGCAAAAACGTTTCGGCACTACGCCTTCTTCAGTTATTCATTAAATATGCGTACTCGTTTGTCTGGTTCTACATTATACTAATTACAGTGAGGCTGCGAGAGATCCCAGACCGTGGTTTGAACACTGACGAATTATTATCAGAATATCTTTATTGTCTATAATACAATTTTGAATAAAAATAGACATCGAATTTTTAAATTGATTTCTAATAGCGTACTCGTTACTCTTTATGTTGTATATATTTAATGGATTCTAGTCCCTCGACGTCTGGCTTTCACCGATGAGATCCAATAATATCAAAACCAGTCTGGAAGATGAATATATATATTCTGATAAATATATTTATATTATATTTTATATAATTTACATTTAAAATATAAATTATAATTTATATTAAATTTCATCTTTTGGCCTGATATAAATATAAATTGTATAAAATCTTATGTAATCTTTATTATTTATAATTATTTATCCTTGTTTTTGATTAATATATAGTATAAAATACGTAGACTCAGTTATCTGATCTGATTAATCAAATAATCTAAGACGAATTTATTAAAGCTCACTGGAGTTTTTAAAAAATATTATTATAATATTATAATATTCCTATATTATTCAATTATTAATATATTGATATTAAATGCTTTGATAGTATTAAATGCTATCAAAGCATTTAATATCATAGCATTTAATTAAATTTTAATTTATTTATTTTTTAAGAAAGAAATTTATTAGTACAAAAAAAAACAAAATAATGATAGCTTCGACATTGATAGCTCCGGCATGCACACGTAAAAATGCTAAGAAATCTAACAGATGAAATCTAGGGCATCTAAATCTTCATAAGAAGTTTTTCTTAAGAACGAGACGCTCAAGGAGTTTAGAGAGGGTTGGGAGAAGTGAGATTGGACGGTACGAAGATGGTAGTGAAGAGTCGAGAGATTGCTTTTTGATGATAGGACGAACAGTGGCGCATTTCCAGATGGAAGGAAATGTACATCAAATTTAAATGTAAATTTAAAATTAAATTACTATTTTGCTTAAATATTTAAATTCAAATAAAAAACCGTGAAAATCTTACAATGAGTATTATTCTTTACAATTCAATAATGATTTACTCTTTACAATTTAATAAGAATTTATTCTTTAATATTTAAAAACTTAAATGTGATTTAATTTTTTTAAATTTTAATTTATTCTTTACAATTTAATAAGGATTTACTCTTTACAATTTAATAAGGATTTATTTCTTACTACTTGATAAAGATTTATTTTTTACAATTTAAAGGATTTATTCTTTACTATTCAATGAGGATTTATCCTTTACAATTTTAATAAGGATTTATTCTTACTATTTAATAAGGATTTATTCCTCACTACTTAATAAGGATTTATTCTTTACTATTTAATAATGATTTATTCTTTACAATTTAATAAGGATTTATTCTTTACAATGTATAAAGGATTTACTCTTTATAATTTAATAAGGATTTATTTTTTACTTTTTAATAAGGATTTATCTTTAATATTCAATAAGGATTTATTCTTTACTATTTAATAAAGATTTACATATGATTGATTAAAATGTTCGAATCTGTACTCAAATTGAGCATTACCATTTTAGCCGAATCATCCCTCATCATTGTGGTTGTGCGCTGTCTCTAGAATAGTAAAGTCTGAAAACCCAAAGCCGTTCAAAATCATTTACCAGATCGTTAGGTCTACATAAATGGCATTCCCTCGTATACGTAAGCGGCGAAACAACGAGTAGTCGGCTCTGATGAGTATATTTAATTCTTAACGTGCCTAAACAGGCTGCATGCTTTATCGCTCCACACTCTGTGCATATAACCAAACCGCCGGTCAACTAATAAATCAAATAGAGCGACAAAATTAAAAATTTTACATTAAGTAAATTTGTCCACATTTTATATTTTTTAAATTAAAAATCTTATTGTAGTTTTGGTCATAGTGTAGACAAAATGCAAAAGTAAAGAAAACATATTTGAACACGCGTTTCTGCAGAGCAGCACGATGTTCCTAAACATCGTGCTGCTCTGCATACGGCGGCTCACTCTGCTGTTGCTGAACATTCCCTTTTAACCGGACATATAGTAAACTTTGATGAAGTTAAAGTTTTTGCTCATCGACAACAAGCCTTTCAACGACAGATTCTTGAATCACTGTTCATCCGCGATCTCAAGCCGAAGTTAAATGAGAAGGATGGATATCATCTAATGTTGGGAGGTATTACATAGCAGTTGACGAGATTGGCGTTGGTTTTCCTTCCTGTTTTGTTTTAATATTTTTCTTCTTTTTATGTTGACGTGTACACCTCTGTGCCTGTATCAGCATTTCAGATTGATGAAGATGATGCCAGCTAGGTATCGAAATATTCGATTAAATAATTTTTGTGATGGTTTTTGTCAGTTTTCTTCAAATCTAAATGTTATCACACCGTCGCATTCCTCATTCAAATTCAGTTTACTCGAATTAAAAATATTGTTTATGTTCATATCAAGATATATACCTTCTTTATCATCAATATTGGTTTTATTAAGAATGATTATTGAATAAAAATTGCTAGAATTAAATTCATATATCATCAATGTATCGAAACATATTTTAAATATTTATATAATTTTGATTTATTTTTTAAACAGTTATGAACAAATTCATATTCTATAAAGCTTAAAAACAAGTCAGCTATAATTGGGCTACTATTACCTTCTATTGAAAGACTTTTAATTTGTCTAAATATAAATGCTCCTACTTTTAAATAATTTTTCTCAGATGGGAGATCAATTGTTTGATTTGTTTTTACAAATTAATCAATTGTAAATTTATTTACGAATAAATCAATTGTATTACAGTAAATTAGTATTAAAATAAATTATCTTTTGTGCGCATTATAATTACAAAGTGACTATTTATTTTTAGTGACTATTTATTTATAGTAGTACAATTGATTTATTTAATTAATTTCCATGAATTCTTTAGTTAAAGCACATTAATGGCATATGAGAAGCTAACAATTATGCTGCAATGCTTATTTTGGTTATTTGGATTACTCCAAACAATTTAGTAAACAATCAAGTATTAAAATATGCAGATTTCATTTTATGAACATTTTAATAATTATGTTTTATCGTAAAAAATAAAAATGACTTAAAGACTAAAAGTCTTCAAGATATTCACGTGCTTAAGGAAATATTCAAGCAACTTCTAGCCAAAAGCTCTAGCGTCTTAGTCCACAAAAATGAAATCAATCAAGTACAGAGTTATCCCACGTGATAAACAACAATGCTATCTAAATATGTCCCTTGTGAAAATATAAACGCTTCTACAATCAACAAATGAGTAACGCTCACTGTAATCGTTTTCAAGTTCTTCTAAGCAGATAAAAAATTCAACCCTATATTTGATTATATACGAAAGAATCTACGGACATTTTTCATAATACTATACTGTCGAATGAAAATCATTGAATTACAATAATTCGATCAGTCTCTGTTTTTCTCTAATGACAATGGTGTACATTGACTTAAGAATCAACAGCTTAAAAATGCTGGGTTTCAAGTAATTTAATTTTGTAAAATCACTTTGATGATTTTTGTTGGCACTATACCTGGCAAATAAATTAGCAGTTACTATTAATCGGCAATTACTATCTAACACATAAAAGATATTAATGAAAATAATTATGTAGGATAATTTAAATGGTTTGATAATAATTTAAATAAACGGTTTGTTAAATCATGATTTAAATCAATAATCATTTCCTCAATGAATCGTTATTTTAAAGACAACCATTTATACATTGTGTACAGCCCTGATTTAACAAGTTACAATTGTTTGATTGCACTGCATTGTACTTAATTTACTCATTTTTATTTTAATATTTTAGATTTATTTTATTTTCTCAATCAAGACTTAAAATATTAAATTTTAAATTTGCAATTAAAATTAATTTGATAGCCATAAATATTGGTATTATTGCTATAACAATAAAATATTATTTTAACTTTCAATAGTAAATTTTATTTATAAGACAAAGAAGATTTATCTTTATATATTTGATCAACAAAATAGCGAATAAATTCAATAGCTTTTGTTATTTCGCACGTGTCCTCTAGCATCATCAGAAAAAATACAAATTTTCTTTTAAAATTATTTCTTTTATGCTACTCTGTAAAGTCTAAAGAGTAGATTAAGTCACCACGATGTGAGTAAAAATTTGAGTAAAAATTTTTAAAAATTTTAGTCACTATTTGAGTAAAAACTTTGGTAACAAAGTTTTGGTGTAATTCATATATGAACTAACAATTTTTAATGAATATTGTCTGATTAAATTGTTTCTTCTGGTTAAATTTTTTCTTCTTCTAAAGAGAAAGATAGTGAAAAAAATGATAGTGAAAAAATAAAAATTTAATTTATTCTTTTGTTGATCTGAAATAAAAAGTTTAAAAAGTATCAAAATTGTTTATTTTTATTTTAAGGATTTCTTTATAAAATTTTTAATTTCGAACAAATATCTTTTTAATATTTTACTTTTCGAGAAATATTAAATCTACAGAAAATACATAATTTTATAGGAATTGTATCGATTGCAAGATTTCATTTAAGTGAATGCATTTACAAATTAGAAATACATTCATCCTTAGCTGTATTTTAAGTTTTTAAATATCTAGGAACAATCAGGTGTTGTTGAATGACAACAAACATTATTTTGATATTGCGCTAGCAACTACTAGCGACTACTAGCAACTACTTCAGAAATTCAATTTCTGAAGTAGTTTTGCTAGTAGTTTTGAGCGAAATATTAAAATAATGTTTGTTGTCATTCAACAACACCTGTTAGTTCCTGGTTATTTATAAAGACTTTACAAATACATGTTTGCACAATTAATAACATTAACATTGTTTTTAATGTTAATGACATTAAAAACAATGTAGAGGAGTTAGGGGCCGAAACCTGATAGCATAGCAGTTCCTCCTGATGACCTCTAATTCTTATTCTGATACAACGTCTGTTATTTATTAGTCAATTCATAAAAATGACTTTTTAAATTTCAATTTTTTATTTTAACTCGATATAAATTATAGAAAATCTAAAAACAATTATTAATTTTAATATTTAATTATTAAATTTTTATTTAGCATTATTATGTTTTGTTTTGTTTATAATTATATTAAAATACGTTGACTCAGTTAGCTGATTTAATTATTTAATTATTACTTTTTGATTTAGCATTATTATGTTTTGTTTATTTTATAATTATATTAAATACGTAGACTCAGTTAGCTGATTTGATTTGTTTTCATAGTACAAATTTGATTACCGGGAATTCATTTTAATAGTGAAAGCACGAATATAGTAGATAACTATACTAGATAATAATATTATTTTATAATAAATAATATACTTTGTATTAGAATAAAATACTAGATAGTTTTATCAGAGGAAATACATCATTAGCATGTATTTGGCCCCGCTGCTATGTTGGGTAGAGGAGTTAGGGGCCGAAACCTGATAGCATAGCAGTTCCTCCTGATGACCTCTAATTCTTATTCTGATACAACGTCTGTTATTTATTAGTCAATTCATAAAAATGACGTTTATTTTAAATTTCAATTTATTTTAACTTGATTTAAATTATATAAAATCTAAAAACAATTATTAATTTTATTATTTAATTATTAAAATTTGATTTAGCATTATTATGTTTTGTTATTATATTAAATACGTAGACTCAGTTGACTGATTTGATTATCTTTTATCAAATGTAAAAATGATAAACATACAAATTTAATCTCAATAAATTAAATAATAATTTAATTTTGTTAATAATTAATAATTATTAATTAATAATTACAATTGATAATAATTAATATTTAATTATTATTAAATTATTAATAATTAATTATTTAATCGAATAATAATTTAATTAACAATTTAATTAAGTAATATATGATTTTAATAATTTAAAAGCGTAAATTACTGCTTATTTGTAAAAAGGAAATGAGGATACATGTTAATTATTAAATGTAATAAGCTCAATTTAACAATCGATTTTATTATTTTCGTAGTAGATAGATGCTGATATAAAGCATATGTCAAAATTTAACGATATTTTACATTAGATGCTTCATTTGATTATTTATTATGCACATTTTGTAAAATATAAAAACTATTTTCGTAATAATTATTAAAAAGCTGACCTCTTTTACGGTGCAAATACATTGTACGTTTTCAGTAGATATAGTAAAATCTGGTGTCTGATCTTTACTAGAATCCATAATAATATCTAAACATTACATCGAATTCAATATTTATTAAGTGCAGTTTGTATAAAATACAATATGTTGAAAGTTTTGATATAATCTGCTGAGTTATCTAGTCATTCATTGTTGAAATTAAAATTTCGATAACTATTTTTATTCTGTACGCTGTTTTAATCTTATCTATAAGCCGACATTCAGTATTAGTGGACCTCATCAGCAACTGATCCAACACCCTCATTCAACGTTTTGGTCTTTATAATGTTTGCTGACGATCACTCAACTCGTCTGCTTAATTAACAATTGGATTGAATGAAAGAATATTATTATATTTTTTAAATTTAATTGAAATTATTTCTGATTTTAAATTAAATCAACGTTAATAAGTGAAGGTTCTACCTTCAATTTGAAAATCTACCTATTTTTGAAATTAATTTCTTTTATCAAACTAGTCATCGATAGTTTGCTTCTTAATTTTAAGTTAATTTAATGTTACAATTGAAAGGTGAAACGTAGGTATTGGATCATTAGTTGATGATGTCCATCGATACTGGAATGTAGTAGCGTATTACTGTTGGCCTATAAAGATAGAAATAAAGCATCGTGCAGTGTTATCAAAAATTTCAATTGTAACGATAAATGCTCAATTAAATTACTTAAAAAGAGTATAATATATAGTATATTGTTTCCGGTTTTTACTAAAATCCAATATGATAGCAAATAATTAAATCTAACTTTCTATTTTCATTGAAATGCAAAGCTGTGTTTTATTTTATAAAAAATTACAATAATATATCTATTTTATTTAGTATTTTAACACATCAAATATCATTAATGCAATATTTTTAACGCTCTAAGAAATAAAAACGTAACATTCGTAAATGAATGTAATTCGTAAATTCATGTAATTTATTCAAGTCATTAGCGATTTATTCGATAATTTATTAGTTAAACCCGATTAAGAATAATTTGGACATCTACCAAAGTGAAATAAAAATTAAATAGCTGAATTTAATCGAATTTAGCTTGCGTTTTCAACTTCTAAACGTTGAATTCGTCTTAGGTGCTGTCAATTGAGTTGATTGGCTCCATATATTTAGAGGCCGAAACCTGATAACATAACAGTTCCTCTTTTTGACCTCTAACCATTATTCTGATATAACGTCTGTTATTTATTAGTCTATTCATTAAAATGACTTTTTAAACTTCAATTTTTTATTTTATTTTAAATATAAATTTATTTTATGAATATTTTTTTTATCTTATTTTAAAAATTAAGTTTATGTAAATATAAATTTAGTTATAAAATACGTAGACTCATTTATCTGATTTGATTGTACATAAAGCACGTTTAAAATAAAAATATGATACTAAACAATATGCTTTGTATTAGTAAACTAATTAATGGTACACTAAATAACTTGGTACACTAAATAATCAAATTTCATAAGACCAATAGGTACCGAAACCTGATAACATAGCAGTTCCTCCTGATGACCTCTAATCCTTATTCTGACACATAGTTTGTTATCTATTAGTCAATTCATAAAAATTGATTTTTATTTTTAATTTAATTTTTTTATTTTAACTTCATATAAATTATAAAAAATAATATACTTTATATTTGAATAGGATACTATATAATAAAACTTAATCAGAGGAAATACGTCCTTAACACGTATTAAGACCCGCTACTATGTTGAGTTGAGTTAGGGGCTGAAGCCTGACAGCGTAACAGTTCATTTTGATGACCTCTAATCCTTATTCTGATACAACGTCTGTTGTTTATTAGTCAATTCATAAAAATGACTTTTATTTCAAATTATTTACTTGTTATAAATATTAAGTGTATAACATTTTATATAATTATTTATTATTTATCTTTAAAATACGTAGACTCAGTTAGACAATAATTAATTTAGACAATATTTAGGAGTATTTTAGTCAGTACTGTTTGATGAGTAGAAAGAGGCACTTTGAAGATATTTTTTGTTCTAATACAGAATATATTATTTATCAATATATACATATAAGGCTGGATATGTAACAATTAAAAAACAAATAACTAATGTTTAATCTTAATAGTGTTTGCATATACTTATTTATCAGCATGTATCTCAGCAATTAGATCGTCAATCACACTAGTGAACTATATATACACTTTTAAAAACATCGAAATCTAATTGATTTGAATGATGTTTCTTCAACAGGATAATTTGTCTTTATACAAACACCAAGCGTAAAATAAATGTGCCAATAACGCTCTTCCTAATGACCTCTAATCTTCATTCGAATACATCGTATATTATTTAATAGTTAATTCATAATAATTGATTTTTATTTAAAAATTTTATTTTAAATTCTATCGTTATATAAATATTAATTGTATAACATTTTATATAATTATTTATCCTTTTTGAAATATATATATCGTATAAAATACGTAGACTCAGTTATCTGATCTGATTTGATTTTATCACCTTTTCAATCTTCATTGTTTCATCAAATCTCCATTTTTTGTAATTGATAGAATAGCAGTTCCTCCTGATGACATATAATCCTTATTCTGATACATCGTGTATTATTCAATAGTCAATTCATAAAAATTGACTTTTATTTTGAATTTTAATTTTACTTTTATAAAAATATATTAAAATGGTTATTTATTTAATTATTTATTGTTTATTAATTATTTAGTCTATTGCATACAATAGACCCATCCTCTCAACAATTCGTAGGCGAGTTTGCATATTGTAATCCTGCGATGCGTTTGAGTACTCTAATCACGCAGTCCAAAATTATATTGTGATTAATATTTATTTAATATAACTTGTAAATCATATAATTATTTATTATAATTATTTATCTTTATTTTTAATTGATATATAGTATAAATACGTAGACTCAGTTAGCTGAAATAATTCTTTAAACTGAAATGTTATAATTCTTCATTATAAGAATAAAAAAATTATCCAACTTGCTTAAAAATTAGCAGCAAATAATAATGTCGTATCAATAATAGATAGCTTTAGTAGCAGTTCTTCATGATGTAGCAGTTCCTCCTGATGGCCTTTATTCCTTATTCGAATACATCGTATATTGTTTATTAGTCAATTCATAAAAATTGACTTATATTTTTAAATTTTAATAAATTTTATTGTTATATAAATATAAAATCTTATATAATTATTTATTATTTATAATTATTTATCTTTATTTTTAATTGATATAGTATAAATACGTAGACTCAGTTAGCCGATATAATTCTTTAAACTTGCATCATCAGTTTAGTTCATACTGATTATCGAGTTTAACTTGCATTTTCAACCTATGAACACTGTTTATTCCTGTATTTATGTTTTAACCATGATTTCTGAGCAAAATCTTAGAAAAATTGTTAATAGTGTGAAAAATTAAAATAACTTTGTGATTTAAATAAGCATTGTCCTTTCCCAGATGATATCTTTAAACTATCAATGAATTAAGACGTCAAGTTTTAAACAATTAACTTTTAAATCCACAAAATTCATAAGATTGTAAAGACCGGGCTTCACAATCTTGTTTCAACTCTACGAAGCTATCTTGTTTTGTACAGTTGAGAATTGCCTTATCTCCGTAGATCATATAAAGTCATTCGGTAATCAAATGTAATTTAATGACATTTATCTTTAGTTAAACACAAGAGATTTATGTAAATTGCAAAAATATATGTACTTAACCGTCCCAAGGCGGTTAATTGTTTTCAAATTTATCTTGATTCTTGTAAGCCAAGTGGATTCGGTTGGAAATGGATTGTACGGACGGAGGAACTAACGTGACACAGAAATGTGTTTAAAAAATCATGTTATAGCAATAAAAGCTAGCATATTTATGTGATAATTACATATAATAGTACCCTGATTTTGGAGTCTGAACAAATGAAATGATAACAAGTGCATAAGATTTGAAAAAATATCTTCTATTCATGAAATACTCAAAAGTACGCACAAAACGACATAACTTGTTGTTTAAATGATTAGGTTATTCCGTAAAAGGCGATTTGTATATTCCCTATTGCAGTATTAGTTTGTGCAACCAAGGTGAATAAATCCAAGCCTATAAGCATCGTACAATTTTTGTAAATGAAGTCCCTGTAACCTAAAATAGAAACAATGCGTTAATATAAAATAAATAAGAGAAACCTTTCGGTACATTTCAAAGCAGTGAAATTATATAAAATACGTAAGTGCAGTAGAGTAAATATCGTGGTACGTTAATAAATGTCTTCGCATCAAGAATGAAATTACCATTCCTAATAGGTGCTTAATATTTCATTATCAAGGAAAATCAATTATTAAACACGTCATTGTGGTCACTTATCTAGACTTCCTAAAAGGATGATTGTCTACACATTAGTGCTAAACATTGCGACATTGGCAGTCATTGTTGGTATTACGATGCTTTGTTAGTCGCTTGCTTACAGGCGGTTACGATTCGTTCGCATAATGAGATTAAAACTATTTTTAAAACCGCTCATGGAAAAAGCGGTTATAGCGGTTCTAATGATATTTTGTTCTATTAATCCATTAGCAAAAAATGATTGTTGGAACGCTGTGCCCATATTGGAAATATAAACCATTCTTTTATATTCTCAGACGATTGAAATTATGCATTTAATTTAATTTTAAACTGTACTTACGACCGCATGCTCGAAATTTAACAGCTGATGATTCTAACAAAAGATTCTAAAACAAGATTTTTCCTGACAATGAATCAATACAAGTAAGTAAAGATTTAACTCTTCTTGAAAATATTCTCGAAGGGGGAACTTCCTCTTGTACCAAAGCCTGTCAATCTAGTAATTATAATGCTACTAGCTCCCCTTGAAAGAAATAACATGTTTAATATCTTCATGAGAAAATTTGACAACCATGCATTGAAATCGTCTTGTTGGTAGTCGGTTGAATTTCATTTTGTTGAGATATTTCCGGACCTCTTCGACTAACTTGTATTTTAGCTGGCTACATAATAGCTTCAGCTATCAGGTTGCATTACGACAGAAAGCATGCTGTCCAGACAACTCCACAGGGAGGGACTCATCAGTGGACGTCCCTGTATCATCGTTGTTTCGTCCTGCAGCATGCACTATATTGACGATAAACATGGTGGTCCTCCATCAAATTAAAATGTTGCATTGAAATCGTAATGTTTGAGGACCATCCACGTTTATCGTCGATGTAGTGCATGCTGAGGGACGAAACAACGATTATACAGGGACGTCCACTGATGAGTCCCTCCCTGTGGAGTTGTCTGGACAGCATGCTTTCTGTCGTAATGCGACCTGATAGCTAAAGCTATTATGTAGCCAGCTAAAATACAAGTTAGTCGAAGAGGTCCGGAAATATCTCAACAAAATTTGCAAACCGATACAAAAAAGAATTTTATTTAATACAATAAAATATTACGAGGTGGAAATTAAAATTACCGTCACGACGCCTGATTTGGCTAATTCGTATATAGAATATTTCAAAGGTAAACACCTGGATTCAGCTTTAATCTCATCTAGACCTATTCTCGCATTATTGAAAATTAATAACATACCGGCCTTTATCGCGGATGAAGATATAGCCAATCTAGAAAATGAAAACAAAATATCAATTCCGTACATGGATACTTGTATTACTTTAAAAGATGGAAAATGGCACACAAAAATGTTTATAAAGCCAAACGCTGTTGCTTCTTATATACACGCGCGAAACGGTCATAGCGCTTAAATAAAAAGAAACATGATACGAAATAAGCGTAAATGCCACTTTATTCTGCAAATGAACAATGTACAAGTAATGTCGGAGCTATCAAACGATAGCAGCAAAAATCATTCAAAAATCAACGATAATCCTACAAAAAAAGACAAATTAAAGGTAAATCTAACTACAGATCCAAGTAACAAGGTTAGTAATTTTTCTATGGTATCAGGTGATGGGGAGGTGCTTCCCCCATTCCTAAATTAAAGAATTTGCTGATAATTAAAGTTAAGAAACCGACTGAAAAACACGATATCTACAACAAATTTTTGAGATCCTTCACCAAACAGTTTCAGAACAGGGTTCTATTTAACTCTGTTAGGTTACACCCTGCGGAGGTGAAGATCTCTTTTGTCTCGAATGACCTTGCCGCAAACTACATGGAGTACTTCTCCGCCAATTTAGCTGAATATGGTGAAATTTCATCCAAGCCTATCCTAGCATCGCTAAAAGTTTCAAATCTTCCCTGTTCAATGGAAGAAGAAGATATACGTTCTTTTATGGCAAAATTCAAGGTCACCAATCTGAGGTCAATCCGGGGTAAGGACGGGAACCCTATCCCGGTTGGCTTTTGCAATGCTCCCGTAAATATTGCTGAATCCCTGTCTAATTCTACGTCGAATCCCTTTATGGGTTTTAATATTAAATTCACGATCACAGAGAGGGATGATCTGACCTATCCCCACTGCAGCCGGTGTCACAAATGGGGACACTGGGCCTCCAGCTGCAGTGGGACCCTTTCGTGTGGGGTCTGTAGCTCCACCAGCTGTCCTTCTCTTACAACTACCGATCGCTGCGAGGCCCCCCTTTCCTGCTCGAATTGCGGGGGGTGCCATCCTGCTTGGAGCAGGAAATGCTCTCTATTCAAAGAATATAGACAATTATTCTTGTTGAAACCGCCCAATCCGGCCAAGTCCTTCGCGGTCGCTGCAGCTCCACGTATGGATGACGCTGACATTCTACGGATTATCGACTTAAAGACTTCGAATGCTCTTCGGCAGATGGAGGAGTTAGTACGCTCTATCCTAACCGTTATCGGGACTAATCCTGTGCTTCCTGTTTCCTCGGTTCCGGAGTCGAAAAAGAGAGGGGCTTCAGCCCATGCCGTTCCCCCGCTCAAGATTGGGAAGCTAATCCAACAGAAGACTAATAGGGGAAATGAAGATACTGCCCAGGGGCAAGTACCTTCCTTGGAGGGGGCTAGTGGTGGGAAGGGCAACCTTCCTGCACCTAGCTTTGTCTAGGTAGGCAATCCCCCATCCAACTAATCCATCACAATGCAGAGTACTCGTGAGCCTTTTTCACTGAATATCCTTCAGTGGAACTCGGGAGGTGCTTCCGCCCTTAGACTTCTATCTGGTAGAGATGCAGATGTTATAGTCCTTCAGGAGACGCGGTCTATCCGTCTCCCCCAGGACATTACTCGATTTATCCCAAAGCATATTTGTTCCCACTATACTCCGTACATAACCCCACCTCACTCCTCTTCATCTCAAGGACTCTTGACCTTAGTTAAGTGCTCCTTAAGGTCCTCCCTCCTATTAAACTACTCATGTCCAGCCCTTTCTTGTTTAGTAGCTTCACTCAGTAAGAACGGTAAACGCATAAGTCTAGCCAATGTCTACATCCGTCCAGGGGAAATTCACAAGAACCGTGACCTCCTGGATAGTATTATTGACAGCGGTTATGACATGTTACTTGGAGATTTCAACGACAGAACTGGTCGTTGGATCAATGCAGCACTTCGCAGAGCTAGGAACGGTTATCTTATTCACAAACCCCCGTCACCTACCTTTCATTGCACATCAACAAATTCTATCCTCGACATTTTACTGCTTCACTCGAGGTGGTTGTTAAAACCCTTCTGCACGGAGCAGTCGCGCCAGCAATTGTCCACCTCTCATGACCTAATTCGTTGGAGGATTGAGGAAGATATGTTGCTTCGAAGGAGGTTTCACTTTGATCCGATCAGAGTGGCCCTCTTTCAAGCGGCTATCCAACTCTTTCCCTTAATAGGAAATGAGAGTTTGACCAAATTTAATACCTACCTCTTTTCGCAAGCTACCGCGATTCTATCGACTACCTATAAAGGTCGTATATACAATCCCACTCCGACAAAACTCAAGGTCCTAGCAAAATTACTGAACCTCCCTAATCTCTCTGCTTCCGCCAAACAGGCCCTCTCGAATGAATACTGGAGCACTAGATACAGGTTCCAGCTGAGTAGGGATAGGACGAGTATCGCTCGCCTTAATCCTTCTCAGTCTTCCTTTTGGAAGATTTTCAAGAAGGAGAAGTTTGTTTGCTGGAAGGATAGAGCATTGCGTTGGATAGGGAATGTAGGCCTTGATAAAGTTTTAGAGGAGTCACTGGCCCTACACAACTATGGAGCCACTCTATCACCTCAACCAATCCCGCCTTGGTGTAACTTCAGGAGTAGGGATCTATCTGTTACGGATATCCTTAACTCCTGGGGTCCACTCCCGGGCATCTCCAAATCCGTCGTTCCACTTTCCTCTCGGGTCTGTCAGCTTTTGACAGCTGATCAGAGAAGAGAGGTGGCCGTCACAATGCTTTTAGCCTCCCCATCCGATGTAGCAGGCATCAATATTAGTAAGCGTGTTTTTATTCCTAAGAAAAAATCCTGCTCATGCCCTAAAGATCTGCGACCCATTTCGATTCAAAATGCCCTCGTATCGACTTACAAAAAAGCGCTTGCGCGTAAAATCCGCGACCATTTAAGTAGGCGTAATTTGATCCCTCCAGGTTTTCATGGGTTCGTCAAAGGTCGCTCGGTCCATTCAGCAGTTGGTGAGGTGGAGCAGTTTTGTCGGGATAATAGCCATCGTCTAGTTGTGGCTGTTTTCCTTGACTTTTCTGCTGCATTTGACCGCATCTCCATTCCTTTTGTGATCTCTTCTCTCAGGTCCCTCGGGTTGCCTGCGAGAATTGTGAACAGAGTGGAGATCCTGTTGTTTACCAAGCGATTTTACTATGAAGACGACCCTGATGCGCGTCAGTTCTACCCTATTACGGGTGTACCTCAAGGATCCCCACTTTCTCCTATCTTATATCTTGCTGCCTCTATTAAACTATTCAAAATATTTAAACGCGAACAACGTCTTGTGGTGTACCCTGATGACACCACAGCACTGTTCACTGGACACAGGTGTAAAGACGTAGTCTCTGACATCAGCCGTTTCTTTTTAAGATTAAAAGATCAGTTACCCATATCCAATCTTATTTTAAACTCAGCTAAATCGCAGGTGGTCGTCTTTCATGGCACACCTGCTACAAAGCAAAAACTTAAGAGATTAGCACTCTCTGCGCTCTCCTCCATATTTGCCTCTGAACCACTTCCCACCTTCACAAGTCGAGTAAAATACCTGGGGTTCACCGTTACGGTGAACTGGTCGGCAAAAGCTGACCTGGATAGACTCAAACGTATCCTGAAGAAAGCTAGGTGGGCCCTGAAACGGGCTCAGCATCTGTCATTGAAAGGGAAAACCCAGGTGCGCCTTTGGGGTACCTGGGCTATCTCGGGACTTGTCTTCTTCTCAAGAGGACGTCCCCCAGAGCAAAGGCTAAGGTTTCTTAAGCTCCTCGTCTCTCGTTTACCCAGCATAGTCCGCGCCGATTGGATTCTTCGGGGGGTGAAAGACCCCGGGTGGTTCAGTCGGAAGGCGGCGTGTTGGATCGGTTGGGGGGGGGCTCAGATCCCCCTGGACCTGAGGCCATAGAAGAAGAAAAGAATTAGAAGACTGAAGAGCTACTGACTTTCTATTGTTGTGTCTGATCTGGTTTATTGCATGTTTCTTTTTCTTTTTTTTGTGTAGTTAAGAAAGTCTTTATTTATTTATTTGAAATAAGCAATTCGATGCCTAAAAATTTGCAGTTTACATTCATTTTTTGAAGAATCACTGATAGAAATCATGAAACGATTCAAGATGCGAGGATATAGGTATGGTGAGATCGTAAGACAGTTCAACCAAGTACGAAGAATAAATAGGATTGATTTATTAAATGTTAAGCCAAAGGTTAAAGAAAAGCATATTTACGTACCTATGCCATATCATCAGGCACTACTAATCGTCGGAAAAAATATACGCTTTGCTTATGACAATATGGATCCAATACTAAGAGGCACAAAAAACGACCGTGGATTTACTTTACGAGATGTCAAACACTCAGCAATATCTTAATCAGAGCAGAACTAAAAGTAGAAAATTCGATTCGGCACATAAGCCTACATACATCCGCGCCATGCGGCGATAAACGATGTGCATGCTGTTCAGATATGATGACTACAACGAAATTTATGAGTACTCGCACAGAAATCGTATATCGAGTGAAAGGAAATTTCACCTGTAAAACCCAGGAAGGAATATCTATTAACATGCAACAATTGTAAAATTCAATATGTAGGTAAAACAGGTAGGGCATTTAATCTTCGACAAAATAATATGCGGGGCGACATAAGGCTGAAAAGAAACTGAGACGGAGGGGTAAGTTGGGTTGGCCAACTGCAAAGTGATCTTGACGGATTAAATCCTAATAACGAGTATCGACTACCGTGATTATTTACATTAAAATGAATATGTAAAAATTGACGATTTTACGTCAAGAAAAATCTCACATTATTCATATATATATATATATATATATATATATATATATATATATATATATATATATATATATATATA
>WNNJ02002818.1:0-80064 GCA_012934845.2 Pomphorhynchus laevis | reverse complement strand
TAAAAACGTGCAAAATGAAGGCATCAAAATTTCGATTAGTTTTAATATTCGTGTACACTATATATGTTATAAATTATAATATATAATCTTATCTATGAGCCAACTCTACATTAATGGACGTCGTCAGCAATTAATCCTTTATCAAAATGGATCAGCATTACTTTCCTTTCGTCATTAAAAATAGCTCTTAAATAAAATGCTCTCATAAAAATTTATCAAATAAAATTAAATGTTTAGCCATTTAAAATTTAGCCATATACTTGTGTATAGATGGCGTTGTAAATTCAAATGCAAGATTATCTCTGTCAATGCAGTAATGTATTTTTTCCATTTTAATTTTTACGGCAGCTATAATTTAGAACTGATGTTCTTACATACACGAAAGAATGTGATCATCCTATTGTTCTTAAAGATTTATTTGCAGAATGCGGGGCAGACTTGAAAAGTTTCGGTATAAAACTCGACACGTAAGATTATCATTTGACCTGTATATCTACCTGCCATTCATTGATATGCAGAAAATGAGCCGAGCTCTAAAAGAACAAAACTCTCAATACTCCACACAATACCGGAATTAAAAGTTTCGGAGAAGTTATGTATCTTACAATTGCATTTGAACTTTGATTCTATGTTATTCCTTTCAATTAATATTGTTTAAAAACTATTTACAGCCGTGAAGAGCGAATAAAATACATAATACGTTAATTTTAAATTAATACACCTATGCAGTCATTGTTACAATTGAAATTTTTAATTTCTATTCTTATTCTGCACGCTACTTTTATACTATCTATCCGTCAACAACAGTATGTTACATTTCAGTATTTTTGGACCTCATCAGCTACAGATCCAATTCCTACGTTTCATCTTTCAGTCCTTTTTAAAGTTGGATGACGATCAATCGACTCGTCTGCTTTATTGTCGATTGATAAAAATAGTCTTTACAAATTAAAAATTAATATGTTTTTCAAAATATCTTTAAAATAATTAGTCAAATTAATTTTTAATTAGTCAAAGGGTTTTAATTAATTTACGATTATTTAATTTTTATAATTATTTTCGAATTAAGAATTTGACCTCTATCTACGAAGACAGAATATTGATCCTCGGGAGTAGAATACACATCCTTTGTAGGAGGATATGCGATACTAGATTTATATTTGCTTTAAAACGTTTAGCCAATGAATTTTATTTTTTAGTACTAAAAATTATTTTATTAAAAATAATAATATTTTTTAGTAATTATTTTAAAAATTGCATATTTATTTAAGCATTAATACAGTTATATAATTATTTTAACAGTTAATTTTTATTATAACCGTTTTAAATAATATGATATTTTATATTATAATATGAAAATTCGAAAATGAAGCATTTCGACTAATGACACTTTAATGACACTTCTTTAATCATCCAAAGAATTATTGGAGCAAAAAGAGGAAAATGTTTGTTGATATTTCGATAACCTCTGATATCACAGAAAATTACCTAAAGTCATTTTATGAAGATGCGAACGGAGGTTACTGTTTTATTATTATACATTCAACAACATACGAGCATTAGCTCAAATAGGTTATTGGAATATCAAATAAAATCCCCCTCTTTTGATCCAGCCCCAATAATTCTTTATCACTAATGGATCATTATCATCTATTAAAAATTATTATCCATAGCGAATTTGTCCGGGTAGTCGTTAATTAATAAACTAATTAACGTAGCTATTATTAATATAATTAATATTATTATATAAAATGTATACGACTAAGTAAAAAGGTATTCGACAATATTTTTTAAATATTAATTATCAATATTGATTATTTTTAAGCTCAAAATTAATTATTATTTATTTAATAAACTAATTTACGTACCTATTATTAATAAAATTAATATTATATATGATATAAAATGTATACGACTAAGTAAACATATGACAGATCCATTTAAATATGACGAAGAACGAAAAGGAGCCAAATACCATGAGATAATAGTGAAAATCGAACAAGGTACTTTCACATTAGACCGGTTCCTGATAATGTACTAAATCAAATGGTACAATAAATATAAGATTCTAAACGACTATGCCAAATCCATTCTCTCATTAAGGACAAATATCTCGGTATTGATAGCTAAATCAATATCGATGGCATTACGGTTGCGACAGACATTAAGGGTCTACCTTAAGACAAATGACGGAAGTACAATGACAATCGTATTTAGATTTCATCACTTACCTAATTGTATTTTTTGTTTTTCTTTCTGACACATTTTGTGTATTATTAATAATAATGAAGAGTGAACACGCTTCATCATCGGGTGCCCCTACTTCTTTCGACAACGCGACCTTGTGGCTTTGACGCGACCTTGTAGCTTAATATTATTCATAAATAAATTATTATGTAATTTAATAAAATTTTATGTAATTTGTAAGATTTTATGTGATTTTAAAAAACTACAGAACACACAACCTTCAATACGATTACAGCGAATGACGGACTATGACTTCCGATGAAATGAGAACTCAGTAAATAGACAAAATGTCTTCTTTGGTAAAGTATTTACAACGATCGTCGAAACCTTACGATGTAAAGTTAATATTGTTCTACACTTCTACATTAAATAGAACTTCTATTTAGATAGGAGCGGATCGTTTAATGTAAAATTGTTATCGACAAGCATAATAAGATCATCAGATATCAACAACATTTTACGATGATAATTTAATATCAAAGTGAAATTGATATCAGAATGCCAAATAAAAAATTAAATTTATTTTTGAAAGATAACGTTGAGATAGACATTTAGAATTCATAAACTGGATTTTACAGCAACTAAGCAATTGAAGTCAATGTTGAATAAATTGATCTTATGAATTATCTTATTTATTAATAACCTTGTGTATTATTCTTTATTAAACTTATTATTAACTTTTGCATGTTATCAGATTTTTTAATGTAATACAAAAACGATAAAAATTGCCATCGAACATGTTTTGAAAATTAATATAAAATAACAAATCCTCTTTCAAGGAAAAAAAGATACATTTAAAATGTATTTCATTAAAAATAAATTTTGTTTTTTAAATTATAAATTGATTTTCTTATAAAAGAGTTGTTGTTTTAAATTATTCAAACTGTAGTTGTTCAAATTTCTGTTGTTTGATAAATAATTCTAAATACTAATTCAAAGTAACTCATTCAATGGGCTAATGGAAAAAGGATAGATATTAATTTATTATATGTCCTTTTAAACGAGGTAAAAATAACTCATTCAGTTACCTATTTCGTCTACGATTTTAAATTACTTTAGCTTTGTAAACTTCAACTCAGTATTATTTCTCTTCTTTTAAATGTTATTGAAACAAATAAACGATTTGCCTTTATTTTAAATTGAAACCTTGAAAATATAACAAATGTACTAAAATTCGGTATAGGTATAAACATTTAAAAATACTCTTATTTATAATTAATAAACAACTTTGAACATAAAGTTGTTTTTAAATAGTTGATAATGATTTATTATTGATAACGAATAATTAGAGCTGGATCAAAGAAAAGAGGAAATTTTTTTATTGATATTTCGCTAACTTCTGTTAGCATCGAAAAATATTAAGAAAATTACAGTTTTTCGAAGATGCTAATAGAGGTTAGCGAAATATCGAATAAACTTTTCTTCCTTTATTTAATCCAGCTCCAATAATTCTTTATAAAGTTGTTTCTTTTAAAGTAATTATCCCGCGAGTCTGATTGTTTCTTTTTAAATAGTAAATAAAAAATTACATTTAATGAGATCAATTAATACAATTATACTCATTTAATTAATCTAAAATTATTTATTTCCTGTTATTCGTGAACTTGTAAAAAGCTTTTTATAATGTAAACAGCTTCTAAAATAGTTTCTATTATAGGCATGCCAGACACTTGCACTTAAAAATACTCATATGATGTAATTAATTGTTTCTGACAATTAACGTTTCAGGCTCATTCATTTTCTGTAACTAGGTTGCGGCAATAACCTTCTGTTCACTCATTGTTGTAAGCACTAAATCATCAAAAGGTTGTTTGTGTTAGTGTTGGCTAGTTGATACGTAAACAAGTTATTAATAAAACCCTTACTTACGTAAACAGCTAAATTGCTAGAACTAGCTAAAACGGTATATTAATGATACGTATGTATGATGTTTAATGTTATCTCTAAGCATTAATGCAATCTTTAAATTTCGTTCAAAATTATTTTTTTATTATTTTTATTTTATATAATTTTGTATATAAATTGTGCTTAAATTGAAACTATATTTTAAGTATACATAGAAAATTACCATGGAAATTAATGAGAAAGACATTTCAGAAGTTATTATCTATCGTAAAATATTTATAGTTATTAAATGTCTCTATAAAACAAATTTTTACAACATATTCATTGTATATATAAACTAAACGAGCCAAATTCAAAAATAAAATGACAAAATGTATATTTTTTAAAGCTTTCGGCGTGACCCTTCTTCAGTAATTTGAAGAATTACTGAAGAAGTAATATATATATTACATATATATTACTTATATATACTTATATATCTTCCTTCTGATTGATTTCAAAACTAAATCTTTCGGTTAACAAAATTAATCCCGATTTCTATGAAATTGTAAATAAGATTTTTGAGATTCAGCAAGACAATAATATTGAGATTTCTAGACTTTTAAATGGAGGCAAAACAAAAATAAGAAAAAAATATATGTTGACCAAGAAAACAAAATCGATAGATTGGTTATTTGCTTTCAAAGGGGTCTTTTAAACATTACAGAGCTTCTACACGGCCTCAAAAACGCCATTAAATTAAATGTTAAAAAAATATTTCTTTAATTGCATTTATTTAAAAATAAGAGGATTAGTAAAAAATTTCATTCTACTGGGACAGAACCGATTCAAATATTAGTAATAAACTTATCCTTTGCCCGTAAAGTTGCTAATGGCGAGTTGTTTTTAGATGTGATTAAATTCTCCTGTTTGTGGCACGACATTATCCTCATAGGTATTGTTCTTATTCTTGATACAGCATTAAGCTTATAATCAGCCTGAGTGGGTGTCATCAGCTGCTGACCCCGACCTACATTTAACGTTTCAACCCTTTTTATCTGCTTACTCCGTACACCAGTGCTGATTGGATTCGAAATCAGGACGTATGTATTGCGTTTCAACATTACATCAAATAGGCTGGCTGCTCCAGCGGTGTAAGCATACATTTTTGTATATTACTTTTGGTAGGGGGATCGTGTTCTAACGATCTATTCGATACCTACCATTGTGTTACCCGCAAGCCGGATTATCATTTTTCATTCTGCCACTTGCAATGAACGTTTTTAATTTAACTTGATTGCATCTGTGAGCTGAAATTCTTCTGGTTGTCGCACGCAAAAGTGATCCTCATAAATGTAAATATACATTACTTATACATGTATATATCATATATATCATATACATAAATTATTTTATATATAAAAGAATTTTAAAACCCATTAAAATTACAAAAACGTCTGCTTTGTTAATGAATCATTCGATACTCTGCGCTAATTCTTTATGACATAAATATCGGTTTGATTCAACTAGGACTGTCTATTACACCTATCTGCTTTTCTATATATATAGATAATTTCATGCTTCTACACTGCAAGACGGCGTACTGTTTCGGCTTTAAGAAACCTGATCAGTTGCAGCAATACAATGTAAACACATGAAAAACATAATATATAGATTAAAGCAGAAAGAATTCACTATATGCTAATTGCATGACATAGCTTGCGCTTTCGAAGTCAATGCAATGCAGCGAATTCTTTTCAGTGTAATAGACATCAGCGAGATCAAAAAATGACCAATATATAATATTACAGAGGAAACAACACCGCCGCCTGGGATCCTCAGAGGACCAATAAATAAATTAAAGATTTGATTCAACCAGGACTGTCTATTACACCTATCTGCTTTTCTCTATATAGATAATTTCATGCTTCTACACTGCAAGACGGCGTAATGTTTCGGCTTTAAGAAGCCTGATCAGTTGCAGCAATACAATGTAAACACATTAAAAACATACTATATAGATTAAAGCAGAAAGAATTCACTATATGCTAATTGCATGACGTAGCTTGCGCTTTCGAAGTCAATGCAATGCAGCGAATTCTTTTCAGTGTAATAGACATCAGCGAGATCACAAAATGACCAATATATAATATTACAGAGGAAACAACACCGCCGCCTGGGATCCTCAGTGGACCAATAAATAAATTAAAGATTTGATTCAACCAGGACTGTCTACTACACCTATCTGCTTTTCTCTATATATAGATAATTTCATGCTTCTACACTGCAAGACGGCGTAATGTTTCGGCTTTGAGAAGCCTGATCAGTTGCAGCAATACAATGTAAACATATGAAAAACATAATATATAGATTAAAGCAGAAAGAATTCACTATATGCTAATTGCATGACGTAGCTTGCGCTTTCGAAGTCAATGCAATGCAGCGAATTCTTTTCAGTGTAATAGACATCAGCGAGATCACAAAATGACCAATATAATAAATTACAAAGGAAACAGCACCGCCGCCTGGGATCCTCAGTGGACCAATAAATAAATTAAAGATTTGATTCAACCAGGACTGTCTACTACACCTATCTGCTTTTCTCTATATATAGATAATTTCATGCTTCTACACTGCAAGACGGCGTAATGTTTCGGCTTTGAGAAGCCTGATCAGTTGCAGCAATACAATGTAAACACATGAAAAATATAATATATAGATTAAAGCAGAAAGAATTCACTATATGCTAATTGCATGACGTAGCTTGCGCTTTCGAAGTCAATGCAATGCAGCGAATTCTTTTCAGTGTAATAGACATCAGCGAGATCAAAAAATGACCAATATATAATATTACAGAGGAAACAACACCGCCGCCTGGGATCCTCAGAGGACCAATAAATAAATTAAAGATTTGATTCAACCAGGACTGTCTATTACACCTATCTGCTTTTCTCTATATAGATAATTTCATGCTTCTACACTGCAAGACGGCGTAATGTTTCGGCTTTAAGAAGCCTGATCAGTTGCAGCAATACAATGTAAACACATTAAAAACATACTATATAGATTAAAGCAGAAAGAATTCACTATATGCTAATTGCATGACGTAGCTTGCGCTTTCGAAGTCAATGCAATGCAGCGAATTCTTTTCAGTGTAATAGACATCAGCGAGATCACAAAATGACCAATATATAATATTACAGAGGAAACAACACCGCCGCCTGGGATCCTCAGTGGACCAATAAATAAATTAAAGATTTGATTCAACCAGGACTGTCTACTACACCTATCTGCTTTTCTCTATATATAGATAATTTCATGCTTCTACACTGCAAGACGGCGTAATGTTTCGGCTTTGAGAAGCCTGATCAGTTGCAGCAATACAATGTAAACACATGAAAAACATAATATATAGATTAAAGCAGAAAGAATTCACTATATGCTAATTGCATGACGTAGCTTGCGCTTTCGAAGTCAATGCAATGCAGTTAATTCTTTTCAGTGTAATATACATCAGCGAGATCACAAAATGACCAATATAATAAATTACAAAGGAAACAGCACCGCCGCCTGGGATCCTCTATATTATTTTAAGGAAAATTTATTTTAAGGACCAATATTATTTTAAGGAAAATTTTAAGGAATGAACGCTTTAATCGATTTTATAACGAACAATTAAAAAAATAGTGTAAGCGATAACAATTTATTCTTGTATTAAAAAATAATTAACATTAATCGCAATATCCAATATATTTCATAACATTTCGTCTTATTATATTGAGACGATATAAGATGATATTCTGTGTCATATCTTCTCATATTATATACTATGTGTATTTCAAATTCTGCTTAGGCGTTACTTATTTACCAACGACGATTTTTGTTTCATATAAAATGTATATTACGATACCGCCTTAATATTATCAGAATGTAAAATTATTGAAATTGCTTTAAACAAACCTTAAACTTTGTGCTCGGACAGATTCGAACCTACGATTATCCAAAACGCTGTTTTCTTTAATTTCATTAAAATACAAATAATTTTTTTCATAGAGCAGTTTCAATTATGTATTTTGACAATAAGATTTTATCAAACGTCAACTCTCTAAGAACAGTGAAAGTGCAAAATTTGCAGCAGACGTCTTAGTGTTTTAATTTGTATTTTATTTAAACAAAAAAGATGTTAAAGGTTACTTTGTAACGTTTAGAGCTATCATTGACATTTCAATATTTCTGCTCTTTCAATCGATTTTAATTGACTAGCGGTGGTCGGTGGTGAAAACGGACAACAAAATCAAATGCAAAAGATCACAACATGTAAACACATAGAATACATAGTTTGAAATACATTGTACTCAGCCAAAGGTAACTTTGCACAAAGAATCAAGTGATATTCTACTCATATGCATAATATATCAAGACAAATTTCTACACAAGAATTACAACATTACAGGCCATTAGCAAACTTTATATACATATCTACTCTACCTGTTGATACCTATATCCTTCCATGGAGTACGACAGACGTCTGGTAAGATATAGTCACGGTGATTTAGTAGGATGATTAAATCTACTATTTTGAATATAAAATTAAATCTAATTATTTGATAAGGATTAGATGAAATAAGTAAATGTTTTGTCCACAAATAAAATAAATTTAAAATTAAAAAATATTTCATAATTTTTTTATTAAAAAATTAGGTTTTTTTGTAGAAGATTTTAAATATTAACAAATTCCGGTTTGGGATTTTTATCTGACCGTTCCGTAAATATTTAACATGACCTATATCGATGAACCACTAATCTTTTATTGAATTCCTATTTCGGCTTTTAAATTTGATCGTTCTGTAAATATTTAACATTCCATTTATGTCGATGAACCACTAATCTCGTATCGAATTAATGTTTCGGCTTTTAAATCTGACGAAACGGCATTCGTCATTCTTTCGCGTCTGGCTTACATGTTTTACATTAAATCTACTATTTTAAATATAAAATTAAATCTAATTATTTGATAAGGATTAGATGAAATAAATAAATGTTTTGTCCACAGATAAAATAAATAAAAAAATATTTCATAATTTTTTAATTAAAAGATTTGGGTTATTTTGTAGAAGATTATAAATATTAACAAATTCCGGTTTGGGATTTTTATCTGACTGTTCCGTATATATTTAACATGACCTATATCGATGAACCACTAATCTTTTATTGAATTCCTATTTCGGCTTTTAAATTTGATCGTTCTGTAAATATTTAACATTCCATTTATGTCGATAAACCACTAATCTCGTATCGAATTAATGTTTCGGCTTTTAAATCTGACCGTTCTGTAAAAATTTAACATGCCATTTATGGCGATGAACTCCTAATCTTGTATCGAATTTTCGCTACAAACGTTTCTGTTACTCATAACCATTTTTTAATCAATTATATTAAAATATGATCTATTTGTTTCAAATTGCTTCGCATTTTTAATAGATTTTTTAATTTTTTATAGTTTCTGCTGAATACGATATCAGCAACTATTAAAATAAATAAAATCAGATAATTTAAATAAATGCTTACAGCTCCTCAAATAAATATAATCCGGTAATTAAATGCTTCTTGGTTTATAAAATTTTATGTCAAGCATAAAGTTAGTAGACCAGGGTATACTAGCTGTTAAATGACATTTATTGTTTTATTTCTTATTTTTACCTTCAATGTGTTTGGTGTTTTTCTTTACGTAAAGACAAATTTTGTATCCAAAATTCAAAATATAAGATTCGTATTTTATAAGTATGTAACAGACACGAAAGAATCAACAAAACGATATTTAGTACCGTTTTGTCACCATTTTAACTTATCAGTACCGGGTATCTCCCATTGCTGGATACAGAGGAGAACAGGCAGACGGCACGAGGCAAGTCGAAAATTGATATTAAAATGCGTTAGCATTGAAGTAAAATGTTAAAATCGTCAAGTTAAAAGTTGGCGAATATCCAGCATTATAATATCAGATTGACATATTTTTAAAAATCTGGATGTGTTACAAAATCCACCCGCCTTAATGTTTGCAGAATGAATTGAAGTTCATTCGCTCTCAAGTTCTACAAAATATCTAAAAGCTTTAAAGAAAATGTATCCAATTTTATTCTAATGATGAAAATAAAAATCAAGCAAATATAAACGAATTACATTTTGGATTTTAAAATTTAGTAATTTTTTTAAAATTTGAAAGGTAAAAGATCAGATGGACATATGTTTAGCAATTCAGATCCTCGTAAATTTTCGCATTAGAACCATTTAATCATCGTTGATTATTATTTCATTTATTTGTTGAAGCAAGAAGTTTACTGGCCATAGAGGTAGACTATTGTCATTTCCACATTTACGCTTGCTGAAATGCTTTAAATTTAATAATCAAGGTAAATATTCAAGCATCTACTGTGAAATAGCATCATATGCAGTTCAATTACTAAATATCGATAGAACTAATCCAATAGAGCTATGTAAAGTAAAGATTAAAAGCTTTGCACCTGTGATTCGGATAATTTTAAGGAAAACGATCCCTGGAGACTTGGATATCCTTGAATAGAAAGAAAGCTATTGCGCCTTTCGTTAAGGCATAAATTTATTAGTGGAACAAATTTATTAGCTAAGAATTTTTCGAACTCATTTGCTGATAATAGCACATGCACGCGTTTATTGCAACATTTAACTTTTTATGTGTACAATAAGAACATAAATTAAATAGACGGTTACTTAGGAATCAACAAGGATGAACGTGGAGCACAAATTTAGCTAATGTGTAGGTATTCAGTAAAATTCTGTCTTTTTGATTTATAATGAAATAATAAAAAATATTTTTTTAATTAAAAAATTATAATAAAAAGTATTTGTTTCTTAAATAAATTGCTTTTTTAGCAAACATTTTATTTCATAATTTTAATGTTTAAAATTAATTTTAAAATAAATTACATATAATGTAATTTATAATATTTTTATATATTTTAATATAATAAAATATATGAAAGTATGACAATTTTCGTGTAATGACACGCAAGTTGTATTTTAATCACTTTATTTGTAGTTTAAATGTAAACATTTTACTGAAAATTAATATTTAAATTTGAATCAATTGTAAGGGTTTAATCTTTGTTTACACAGCTTTATAGTACGAATTTTAGCTCATTAAAATTTGTTTATATAATAGAATTGACTATTGACTTTAATAGAGTAAATAATTTTTATGTTGATTGAAATATTAAAATATTCGATTTAAATAGAAATTTGATATTTTAGCGATGGGCTGTATGTAAAATCAGCTGGTAAAACATCAGGTTTGTTGAGAAACGGAGACAACATTGTTCAAATAAATAATGAGGACATTCGAAATTACTCATTCGACAGGTAACTTTAAAAATATTTAAAATAAAACCAAATATATATTGTATATTTTATTTAATAATATAATCGATACTATATATAATATAATTGAATTTATAACGTATTTAAAATGAAAAAAGAATATTAATCTTAAAATAATGTGCTTAAATGTTTCAAGGATTAAATCTAGGTAATCTTATCTTTAATCTTTTCAATGAGTTAATATTTAAATGTTCTGACATTTTGGCAGATCTAGGTACCGTTCTTGATACAATAAACTTCACAAAATTTGTTATTGTTTGTGATGACTTTAGCGCACAATGAGGCGGCAGACCTTCGAATAAACTCGCAAGAACTAATTAATCCTTATCCTCCTTTGGATTATTTCTACTCTCAAAATATGAAGCCAAGTATTTCTGTTCTAATGTCAAAGTACTATTGACTTAGTATATTCGAAATTTCCTCTTCGTGTCCAAATAGAATCAACAAAATCTCAATGGTTTCTTGCTAGTAAGCATCAACCAGTAACAATGGATTTAATTGATCATCTACGGATATTCATTTGGTTAGCGAATTCAATGTATACACAAGTTTGAGTTTTCGCTTAGGCCTTATAAAGGAGAAATCTGTCAGAGTAGTCTAGTCAGATTTGTCCGAAAGTTTTGCTGATTTGGCATTTTCAAAACTATCAAGTTTGTTACGTGAGGCTTGTAAGACATCTACCTTCGCTCAAAGGGGTCCTATCCAAAAATAATGTGGTTTCGAGAGCAATAAGTGATATTCTTATTTGAAAAATGTCTTGAGTGCTGAAATTAAGCTCATACAACAAAGAAGAAAGGCAATCAAGGATGAACGTATTTTAGTGGAGGCACGTTTAATGGCTTGGAAATTGGATCCATGTAGGAGGAAATCAAAGCATGTGATAAGCATTCATGAGTATCACGTTGTACTCAAATTTTCAGATGTGCGTCCAGGTTTGAGAGCTTAAATGCAGTTAGTAATCTAAATGACAACCTACATAGGTCAGTTAGCGTAAGTGACAGATTTGTGAGTAATATTAGCATCTTGAATGATTCAATCGAGTTGTCAGAATTAGGAAGTCGATTATAATATGATTGCATGTGAACATATTATGCAGTCATTTCACATTTTCGACAAATTTTATTTGTCGTTATTTAACCGGATAGAAGTGGAGCTTCACTATTTATAAAACTGTACTCTATTATTATTACCCGCCGTCTTACTATTTCAAAGATTTTTGCCGATTGAGCAGGACGACTTTCGCTCAAAATTTTCAACTTCATCGGCTATTAAAATCATCAGAGATCTGTAATGTCTGCTAGGGATCTGAATAAACCACTGTATGCAGTGCTCGTCCATTTCTAAAAGACATTAGATTTGGTTAATCGTAATCTTTTATGCAAAATAGACAGATTTTTGAATTTGCATAGTAATATTAAGCACATGATTAAGGAAATGTTATCTCCTCATACAATTTTTATTTTTGATGGCATTCATAACGCAGAAGCAATTTACCAAAACCGAGGTGTTCTACAGTGCGATCCCGTAAGCCCTCTATTATTTAGTATTTTTATATCCGATCTTCCTGACGAAATACTTGTGAAGAATGTACGCTGCCTAACGAAAGCAAATGACTTGGTGATATTTTCTGATAAACTTAAAGATGTAATCGGCTGTTTGATTACTGCTCCAATAATTTGATTAAGGTTAATTGCCAGAAAACAAAGGTCGTCAAGTTTCGTAAAGGTGGACGACCAAGTCGAGATGATCGTTTAGTATATGGGTCGAAAACCATTAAATTTACAATTCAGTTTTGCTATCTTGGTATAACACTGACATCACGATGGACATTCGCTGATCATATTGAGAACAAGCTACGCAAAATATTTAGTGGAATGCATTCAGTTCGTTTTCTTTCTTCCTCGTATTTTGAAACAGCGAAAAATATATTTTGATATTATGTATTCGCTAATTATAAGTTACGATCTCAGTGTCTTCTTGATATATATATGACGATTAATAACTTTAAGCAGCTCGATCGTACTTGGTGGGTATTCTTAAAAAAATTTTGGCCTATCGTTAAAGACCTCTTCGACAGTTTTATCTTTTTGAGTAAACAATACCCAATCTCTCAATTATTGATGTAACGGTTCAATTTGCCTTCTACGCCCATGTGGGAGGACTACATATCTAGTTTGATACTGCGATAAGCATTGGTTAATGATGAGTACAAACACACTCCGGCAATTCAACTACCGAATACATGGCGCAGTGAAACAAACAGAGGGAAACGAGCGGTCATTGTGCTTTTTCTATAGATGGACTACATCAACATTATTGTCAGAGTAAAATTCCATGCCACAATCGAGGGCATTTGCCGTTTCTGTAAGCTGTCTTGCAACGAAATTAATCACTACAGAATTAATCAACAAAATTAATCATTCCAGTGGCGTTACAACATGTTTAATTTGATTTTGCCACTTTTTTGCTGTATTCGATTTGTAATCGATTTGTGTTATTTTTGACCTCGCAGCCAGTGGCGATAGAGGTTTTGTAATAATAAATTCTCAGATAATAAAATACTAAACAGCAGTATCATAAGATTGTAAATATAAATCAGATTCTATTTAATAATTCTTTTTAGAAGTCATAATGCTGTATTAAATAATAGTAATTATTTAATTGTAAATGTTTATATTTAATTTAAAATGTTAATGATTGGATTAAATAATATAATATTATTTAATATTAATATTAAATAATATTAATAATATTAATAATATTATTTTAATATTAATAATATCTAATTACTTCAATTATGAAATCGCAAAATTATTAATATTCAAAGAATGTTGTTAATTTTTTATTTTTTAAAAAAATTTTGAAATCAATAATTTACTGCAAATAATTACTAATTTACTTCAAGTTTTGTATTAACAAAAATGCTAAGTTCACTGTTCAAATTGAAATACGAAAGTATGCACTTTTTTATCATATATAACCGTTTCTAATAATCGTTTCTAAAAGTAGTTATGATTTTAAAAGATAAGATTTGTACTATTACAACCTATGATGCATATATCTACTTCATTTCAATTATTGTGTCTCTACTGATGAATTGAAAATATGTTCCTTGAGACTTTCAATTCTCGGAAAACATTTTCATTAGTACAGAACAGGTAATAATTTATTTCTTCAAAACAGTAAGTTTGGACGCTATCAAAATCAAGATATACCTAACAAGCCACAACGAGCGAAAAACATTAAAAACATATATTGTTAGTGTAGCAAAAATTTAATGTGCATATTTACCGAATTGACGTCAATTTTCAAGACTGATTAAACAGAACGCGTTGTTTCTCTATATTTTGTTTTTTATTGTTATTGTATTAATATCAGAATATATATCAGAATATATCAGGTTTTGTAATCAAATCCCAGAAATATCCCAAAGATGTTATAAATCATTTTGGCTTACGATATTCCAAATAGCCTAATTATATTAACTTATTAGATAAAATAGAGATAAGGAAGAAATTTCTAGTCTAAATTTTGCAGTGGAACGAATGCGAATGTAGTCCGAATAGGTCGTTGATTAATTGTTTATAAATAAACGCATTCGCATGTATTGTCAAAAATTTTATTTTAATTGCAAATCTACATAATATCAATAGATATTTTTTAGCACAAATTAAATGTTTTGTTATTTATTGCGAAACGAAATAATTAAAAATTAAATAATTCTATTAAATTCTATTCTTCTTTGTTTACGCAACAATTTTATTTAATTTTAATTCTTACAAATGAATATCCGCAATTTAAACTTATTTATTAAGTTTAGGAACTTAATATTTTTAATTCTCAACAAACTCTAAAAAATGCTTTAGTTGAGATTCAAAAATCTTGTTAAACTTTTTCAAAATTGTAAATAGTTGGTAATGATCCATTATGATAAAGTACATTATTGATAATTATTATATATTAATAAAATAAAATAATAAATGTACAATTTTAAGATATTTAAAATTGATACCTTTTAAATTTATATGATATATCCTAGCAAATGTTATTATATTTTAATATTTCTATTTATGATCTTGAATCATGGTATATTCTATGAAACCTTCCAAGATTTAATCTTCGCATTAATATTTAATACGTTATAATAAATATATCTTTTATAAAACTATCTTTTATAAAAATAGATTATTAATATATTTATAATTCTTGTTTCGTGATTTTGTAATTCTTATTTTATTTTTATTACTTCAGAATTCTTACCCTAATGTATTATATAATAAATACTAAATCCACAATCTTCTTTCATTTCAAATATATATTATTATAGGAAAGAAGAAGAAAATATCCTTTATTTGATAAAAATTCCATATTTCGATAGCTCCTGCTATCATCATATGATGATAGCAGGAGCTATCGAAATATAGAATTTTAATCAAATAAAGGATATTTTCTTCTTCTTCGTTCCTAAAATAATATATATCTAATGTATTATAATCACTTAATGATTTTAATGCTTTACTCTATATCAGTAAATTCATTTGAAAATTTACATCAAATATATATATTTTTATTTAAAAAATTGATATATTTATTTTATCGATAATTTTTACTTTATATTCTAATCTTAATTCATTTTAAATTTTGAATGATTTTAAAATAAATTTTATTTTCCGATTATTTAATTTTTGATACTTTTGTAATTTTACATTAATAAATTTGTGATGACAACATTTCCTTATGATTTTATTAAGATTTATAACAAAATTATTATGCAATAATTATCTTAATAGATTTGATCTATTTATATTTTGTCGAGTCGACATCATCAGAGGAAAATTCCAAAGATTTTTTTTATTATTTCGACTTGACGAAATATATTAAATTAATAAAATAATCGGAAAATAATTGTTCTAAAAATATAAAAATTCAAATAACACTGAAAAACAGATATTTTATAATTTATATACATTCTTTATCATTCAAAAGGCTGCCTGTATAAATTTGTTATAAATGCATAAATTAATATAAATATAAGATAATAATAAAAGATAAAATAATATATTAATATTATTATAATATTAATAATATAATAATATTAATAATATTAATAATATATTAATATTAATATAAGATAATTTTATAGATAAAATTTTATCTATAATTTTATAGATAAAACTTATATTTTTACTGAAAACTTTAATATTTTTCTTACACTTCGTGATATCTTATCTTGAATTAATTACATTAAAAAAATAATTTGATGAATTTACATTACAATTTTGTTGTTTGAAGGGCTCATAGATTATTATCAGCGTCAATGTGTTCCTCTGAACAAAATACTTCTGGAACCACAAAATTAGCATTTTTCAGATCGGACGTCAATCAATATATTACCATTGAATTAAACAAAGAACCAAATGGATTTGGATTTCGTATCTACGTGGAAGAAACTAATCCGAAATTAGTTTTGGTCAAAGAGATTATACAGAATAGTCCAGCCTTTAACGATGGCCGTTTGAAAGTAGGGGATTGTTTAGTTAGTATTGATGCACAATTGATCACTAGCTTACAAGAAGCGGTTGACAAATTGCATTCGTACAGTATCGATAAGCTGGCAAAAATTACAGTAAAGCGACTGTTTGTGGAAAATCCAAACAAATATCTGCTCAAATTCCGAATTCGGCTGAACAGAACAAAGTCTGCAGGCCTAGGAATTAGTATTAAAGGTCGTAAAACTACTAGAGTCGTACAGAGTAATGGAGACAAAAAGTTACAATCAAACGACCATGGACTGTATATTGCTGGTATTCTGAACGGCGGTGCAGCTCATAAGGTAAATAATTTATATTAGTAAGTCTGCGTATTTTAAATTAAATATAATATAATTTATATTATATATAAATTATACATAATGATATATAAAATAAATAAGTAAATAATTAATAATTCAATAATAATTATAAAATAACTAATAAATAACAGACGATGTTTCATAATCAGGATTAGAGGTCATCACGAGGAGCTACTATGTTATCAAGTCTCGGCCCTATTCCTTGACCCAACATAGTAGCTGGGCTAAATACATGCTAATGACTATTTGCTCTGATGAAATTTGATTATATAGCATCTTATTCAAACACAAAGTATATTATTTATTATCTATAAACATTACATTTGGTTGATTTATATATTTTACTATTTTCTGTTTAGCTTTATTTTAAATAACATAGTTTAAAATGTGCATCTATTAAATTATTTAAATGATTTTAAAGAAATACAATATCGTTACAAGTAGTTGCAATTTTTTAAATTTTATTATTTAATGTATTATATTTTATATTATATGGTATGCATTAATGCTCATGGAAAATATGTTTATTGAAATTTAAATGTGCCATCTTTACGATATAAATTAAAAGTATTTTAATTTATGTTAATTTAATGTTCATATCAAGATATATACTTTCTTTATCACCAATATTAGTATTGCTTTAACAATCAAACTATGTGGATTGATTTGTTCGGTTATTAAATAAAAATTGTTAGAGTTAAATACACATATATCATCAATATATCGAAACGTATATTTCATATCTTTATATAATTTAGATTTATTTTTTAAACAGTTATGAACAAATTCATATTCTATAAAGCTTAAATATTACATTTAATTTTAAACAGTAAAAATAAATCGGGTCTTCTCCGTTTGGTTCTCCCAAGCAAATAAAAAATCTTTTGGCTTATTTTAAGCAGTATAAATATGCGTATCGACTATGTCAATTTTATTTTGTAGAAACCAAGTTGAGTATTAAAATAACATATTTTAATTTTTTTTTGAAAAAAAAATTAAAAATTAAATTAAATCTCAAATATAAGAGCGTTGTGGTTAAAAAAGTTACATAAAATACTTATTATACATCTTGACATGACTGGTAAGTTTGAGCTTTAAATAATTCATATTCACAGTAAACAAGTTTTTTTAATTTTTCGTCAAAAAGTAAATTAAAATTAAAAAAGCTCAAAATTTTTAAGCACAAATACAAACTTTTGTATTGCTGTTATAAACTAATTTTTATGCTATATAACATACCACAATTTGATCAGCCATGCTATTAAATATTTGACGATATTCAATTTTACATTTTTTAAAAAATATTTGGAAGTATTGTTTAAAAAAATAATTTTAAAATTTTAAATATTTGACGATATTCAATTTTTAATTTTTTAAAAAATATTTGGAAGTATTGTTTAAAACCAATATCAGAGTATATTGCTCAAAATATTTACATAAAAGATATATGATACATCTCGATACTTTAGTTGTGTTTGGGTATGAATAATGCATCTTCATTAGAAAATAATTGAAATTGTTTTATCATATTTTGCTATTTGCCTCCCCCACTACTTAAATTGTACATGTGGGATAATCCACTTACACAGATTATACAAAATATTAAATAATATTAAATAAATATTTTAACGTCTTACAGATGACTGATACGACTAACTGGATATCATTAGCTCAAACTATAACTTCGGACGAAGACGCAGTTCAATTTCTACAAGAACGCGGAGTCATTCCCAGGGGTATATAATTAGATATGCCGACAATCACTTTTTCTTTCCCTCATTAGAAAAAAAGTGTCGTCGATTGCACGCAATGAAATTGGTGCAAAAAAGTAAATCTTTGCACTTGTATTGCGCCAAAGCAGGTTGCAAGGAATGGGTATTCGTCCGTAAGAACACGTGGTTTGATGGATCCCGAATTCCATTGGAAAAGGTCATTCTCCTTGCATATTGCTGGACAAAGCAGTTAACCAGCATCAAATTTCAAATTTTGTTAAGACGAGTTGGGCCTGAACCAAGAAACGGCTGTAGATTTTCGAAACTATTTTCGAGAACTGTGCGCTTTTGACGTTTTGCGCAACCCTTCATTTATTGGCGGCGATGGACTCACAGTTGAAGTCGACGAGACCATGTATAGCCGTCGCAAATACAACCGCGGGAAGGTGTACCCACAACAATGGGTGTTCGGGGGTATTTGCCGCGAAACTAAGGAGGTATTTCTCGTTGCTGTGGATAGTCGTACATCTGAAACATTAAAAGTGTGTATTAAGGCGTTCATACAACCTGGCAGCATTATTCTGTCAGATATGTGGAAGGGTTACAGCGGGCTAGATTCAATGGACGGATACAATTTTCAGCATTACACCGTTAATCACAGTGATGAATTTGTATCGGAAGAGGGCCACCACACACAGACAGTGGAAAGCACGCTTAATCAGCTAAAAAGGCGGAACAAGCTGGAATGTGGAACACATAGACAAATGCTGGATTCCTATCTAGTTGAATTTCTATGGCGACACAGGAATCGCGGACAAAATTTATTTGAGAACTTATTCACTCTCATTCGCGACTTTGCTGTAATGTAATTATTTTAAAGAATAATATATTTATCATTTGGAATCATTTTTTTGTTAACGAATATGGGGAGAGGCAAATAGCAAAATATGATAAAACAATTTCAATTATTTTCTAATGAAGATGCATTATTCATACCCAAACACAACTAAAGTATCGAGATGTATCATATATCTTTTATGTAAATATTTTGAGCAATATACTCTGATATTGGTTTTAAACAATACTTCCAAATATTTTTTAAAAAATTAAAAATTGAATATCGTCAAATATTTAAAATTTTAAAATTATTTTTTTAAACAATACTTCCAAATATTTTTTAAAAAATGTAAAATTGAATATCGTCAAATATTTAATAGCATGGCTGATCAAATTGTGGTATGTTATATAGCATAAAAATTAGTTTATAATAGCAATACAACAGTTTGTATTTGTGCTTAAAAATTTTGAGCTTTTTTAATTTTAATTTACTTTTTTGACGAAAAATTAAAAAAAAAATTTTACTGTGAATATGCATTGTTTAAAGCTCAAACTTACCAGTCATGTCAAGATGTATAATAAGTATTTTATGTGATTTTTTTAACCACGACGCTCTTATATTTGAGATTTAATTTAATTTTATATTTTTTTTCAAAAAAAAATTAAAATATGTTATTTTAATACTCAACTTGGTTTCTACAAAATAAAATTGACATAGTCGATACGCATATTTATACTGCTTAAAATGATCCAAAATATTTTTTATTTGCTTGGGAGAACCAAACCGAGAAGACCAAATAAATCTAAACTATATAAATAGTTTATATTTATATAGTTTAGATGTACTAAACTATATAAATCAAATATAGATGTCCCTAGTTAAAATAATTTTGATTAATCAAAATATTTAAGGCTTCTATTAATTCAATTTTATCTATATTTACTTGATTGCTGAATTTTTGCGAGATAGGAGTTATGTCTATCTATTACCGAATAAACGGTTAATTAATTTTTCACTTATTAAATACAAATTATTAGAGTTAAATGTAAATCATCATTATATCAAAACATACATTTCATATCTTTATATGGTTTTGATTTATTATTGAAACAGTTATGTAAAAGCTTAAAAACAAGTAAGCTATAATTGGGCTACTATTACCACCCATTGGAACACCTTTTACTTGTCTAAATATAGATGTCTTTACTTTTAAATAATTTTGATTTATCAAAATATTTAAGGATTCTATTAATTCAATTTTATCCATATATTTATATTCATTTGATGGTTTAATTTTTGTTAGAAAGGCGTTTTAATTATTATAACATATATATGTATATCTTTTTCCGAATATAAAATTAATTAATTTTTCCAATGCATCTTTCATATTTGCTAAATCTAGATTTGTATAAAGCGTACTAAAATCGTACGTATTTATATTCTGAAAATTTATTCCTTTTGTGTGTTCTAAAAATTCTTTTGTAGAATTAATACTGAAATAGTGTTTTATACCAGTATTAATTTCGATTACCTTGTAATATTTTTTAAAGTGTGCTTTAATTACTTTAAGTATTTTATTCATATAGACAGAAAGTGGTTTTAATGTACATTTAAACGCACTACATATAAACCTCGATTTTATTAGATTTTTACGTAATTTCGGATTCCAATATAATATAGGTATAGTTTTATTATCTGATTCAATTTTTATACCCTTCTTATCCATTATAGAACAATGACTTGTAATAATTGTTTCTAAACTCAACTCACTACGTTCATATGTTGGATTTACATTTAAATCATTAGAATTAACCTCTTTCATCAGTATATCATAATAAAGCTTTTTGCATATGAAGACAAAGTTATTACTAGCTTTATCAATAGTTGTTATTATATAGTTATCCTTTAATTTAGTAAGTTCTTTATACATATCTTTATTAATTTTATCTTTCCTTTTATAATTGTTTGTTATTTTCATTTTATTTTTAATTTTATCAAATATATAATCTTTCCAAATTTTTATCTTAGATATATTCGAGCTTTCACTATTAATCAGCTTACTAAAGTAATCATTTAAGTTATTATATAACGAACTGTAAATTTTATTTTTGTCGTTGTTATTATTTAATCTATATTTATACCCTTTTGATAGCAGCTTTCTTAATTCACAATTTTCAATTAATTCTAGATTATGGGTACATATATGTTCATTTATTTTATTTTGAAGACAAAGTTATTACTGGCTTTATCAATAGTTGTTATTATAAAGTTATCCTTTAATTTAGTAAGTTCTTTATACATATCTTTATTAATTTTATCCGTCCTTTTATAATTGTTTGTTATTTTCATTTTCTTTTTAATTTTATCAAAACATTTTAGGTAAACATTTTCGAAATTTTAATCTTTGATGTCATTTTATAACGAATTGTAAATTTTATTTTTGTCGTTGTTGCTATTTAATCTATATTTATACCCTTTTGATAGCATTTTCCTAATTCATTGTTTTCAATTAATTCTAAATTATGAGTACATGTATGTTCATTTATTTTATCAAAATTAAGACTTTTGCTATCGCATTTAGTTTCTATGATGTTTCTAATATTATCGTTACATATAGATTTCAATTCTTTATTATAATTACAAATTTTCCGTCCTAGTGGCGGTAACAGTTTATACCTTATTTTAGGAATATATTTACTTAAATCTGACCATATTATTTCTTTACTTTTAGAATTATTTAAAAGTCTACCTATATTTATGTTATCTATACATTTATTAATGAAGTTTATGGTTAATGTATATTTTTATTGATATTATTAACATTTATCGTCCGATTATAGTATTTTGTATTATAATAACAGTCCATTATACAACTTAACCTATCATAATCGTTAACTAATCTTTGGTTTATTGAACAAATGATATCTTTAGAAAAACTTATTATATTTACGTAAAGATTTTATAGCTTTTTATCTCTTAAAAGTTATTTTAATATTTTTAATTGCTCATATATTCGTAACTTAAAATTTTTAACTCTATGTTTCTTATTCTTTTTATAGCTAAAACTTATTGGCTCGCGCTCCTGTGAGTTTGCGATAATCTATTGTTTGCCAACTGTTTTATCCTCTTAAAGTATACAGTCCAGGAAGGCACATGTTGAGTGTTCGAGAAGTGTATTGTAAATTTTAACTCGCCGAAACTGTTTGATGATTAAATAAACTCGTAGAGTTTAATTTATAAGCCTGGCCATGATATAAGTACATCATCGACGTAGCGTTTTCATATAGTTTGTGTATTTGGGTAGTAAGGAAGCTCTGCTCCACGTATGGCATGTAGACCCCTGCATGACAGAGATTAAGGCTGTTGTCGAAATGCAAACTGCCAAATAAATATTTTGAATATTCTTCAAGGTGTTTATCAAATATCAATATCAAAATAATAAATATTAAATTGCATTATATGTTATATTTTACTGAATATATTATATTTTATTAGATAGTCAATATTATATAAAATTAAATATCAAGTTTTCAATAATTTTAATTGAATTTATATTTAAAAGTGAATATCAAATAATATAACATTTAATGTATAATTTAATATGGCATATGAAATATTCTTCTGGTTGTGGCACGACATTATCCTCGCAGGTATTGTTCCTATTATTGATACAGCAGGACGCTACTAATCAGCCTGGATGGATAATAATCCACCAGACTCAAATAAAATTCTAATTTGTTATTATAAAATAATTATTGCCTCTGAAATATAATTTATCTATATTATAAATTATATAATTTATAATATAATTTATAACAAAATCGGTTTATCAGTAAATAAAATATATTTTTATTAACAATTATTTTCTGTTCTAACCAAATCAGTTTATCAGTTAAAATTGTTGTCATATTTTAAATTTCAATTAAGGATGGCCGTTTACTCACTGGAGATCGAATTATTAGTGTTAATGATATAAACATTGCCGAAATTGGAAACAATACGATGGCGATGGATAAATTGCGAAAAGCGATGCTTCTTAGCTCAAAATCAGATGATGATATTGATGATGGACACGCGGTGATTATTGTTATGAGGGAACCAAGTGCACAGGCAGAAGATCAGCATGGTATATCACTTAAAATATAAAAATAATATAAATTTTATGAATTATAATATCAATTTTATGAAATCTCTATTCAAATAGATTTTTCAACCTGATAGTTCATTTCTTCTCACTTTTTGAGATGACGTTTTCGTAAAAGTTTTAAGAGATCGTGAATGATTCCGCCGTTGTATCACGATTTTAATAGCTCTAAATTATTTTGAACAAAATATCTAATCTACGAAAAGACGACTTCTCTCAGTCGACGTTTTATCAATCGTTATTTTGAATAAACACTGTAGAATATAAAAAATGCGAATTGATTAAATGGAACTGAAATATGCTTTATAACATTTTAAAGAAAATAAAATTTCTACTTTAATATTTTATTGTATCTATAATATTAAATTAAATATTTAGTTGAATATATTATATTAATTGAATATTAAATACGAAATGTAGGTGCTTTACTAAATACGAAATGTAGGCGCTTTATTATACACGAAATGTATGTGCTTTATTAAATACGAAATGTAAGTGCTTTACTAAATACGAAATGTAGGTGCTTTACTAAATACGAAATGTAGGTGCTTTATAACATTTAAATATATAATTTAATTATATACTAAATATATAATTAAATATATTATTATATCGATAATATTAAATTAAATATTTAGTTAAATACATTATTTCAATTAAATATTTAAATTGTTAGCTCATCTAAATTATTAAATACGAAATGTAGTGCTTTATCACATTTTAAAGGCAATTAAATATTTAATTAATCATATTATTATATCTATAATATTAAATTAGATATTTAATGATATATATTATTTTGATTGAACATTTAAAATTTTAGCTTAACTCAATTAGTTTAAGCGAAAAATTATTTTAATCAATCAAGTAGTTGAACTTTTATATTATTTAATATAGTATTAATTTTATTTGTTTAAATGACTTTCTTTGAACACTGAAGGGTTGCTGAAATCTACTATTAAATTCCCATCAAAGTTATCATCGGATAGTCAAGTCGATGATGTTCAGTTAAAGTAAGTTTTGAAACAAAATACATAATTATTTGTCTTGCTAGGAGCAATGATTTATCGCATCAAACAAATTTAAACAATAAAACAGTCAGTAAAAAAGTCAGAAGGTCATCAATACTACCAAACTCTGTTGAAAATCAGCTGTACATGTACTTGCCGTTATTACAGAGCAGCGGGCAATGCTCGAATAAAAAACTAGAAGTTTGTGATGAATACAGTTTATTTAAAAAGAATCTTCCTATACCAGCTCCTTTCGTTTTAGACAATGAATGTAAATATCAAAACCTTTTAATTGCATCTATAATTTCGAATTTTGTTATAGCGAATTCGATCTCTCAACAGAGCACTGATAACTTTCTAAGGTATTTATTAGGTTTAAATTCTTAAATTTCTTTTAGTAAATTATACTATTGTAGAACTCTATTAATTAATTATAATTAATAATTAATTATAATTAATTATTATTAATTATTTATAAATTAATTATATATTATTTATATGTTATATGTGAAATTATAATTAATATAATTATAATTAATATAATTATAATTATTTTGATAAGTCTATAATATTCTTATTGTATTATTCATGACAGATTGCATACTATCGCATTGTCTTGAAAAAAGAAAAGTTTTCACCACTTGATCGGATGTCTGGTCATTAAGGCAATCCGCAAATCGACTAACTCCAGACGTTCCGATCCTCAATGACAGATTAAAGCTTACTTTCAAATAACCCGGTGCATTCCGAGGAGAGTTTTAAGATTTGCTTAAACTATGAAGCTGAATTTAAGCTCAGCTTCAGAAAGATGAGCTTAAACATACTTATTAAGGCATTTCTTTGCCATAATCATAAATTAACCTTCCCTACCCGCCGAGCTCGGCCATCAGCTCGACGAATAGCCGAGCTCTTAACCTTATTTATTTCTAATTTTCAGCCGTGCAGGCTACGAAAGGACCTCATTTCTGTTGTCTGTACTTCGGTTTTGGCACAGAGTTCACTATTATAAATTAGAATAGGAACGAAGATTGTGCGATGTATCCAAATATATGACTGAACAATTACTTTGCTCCCGCTTCACCACTACAGATATGTACAATAACACATATACATTTATGAAATATATTTCCATAGCAGGTCATGTGAAATTTAAGGATGTTATACTGCTCTATGCTTTAATCCTAAGCACGTGTCTGCAAACTAGTTTAAGAACATCGTCACGAACCAGTTGCAACACGATATACCAGCAAAAATCATCATGTGCCGACATTAGTACTCATTGGATCATCAGGGTGCATGCACTGAGCACTAACGTTTCGAAATGCAGTTACAATTAAGTGGTCTACATAGAATCCAGCTAATCGTTGAAAAATTGCACGAAACCTTTCTGCGAATTTGTAGACTATTTACTGGTCTGACACATTTCAAAACAGATTTCCATAGCAGGATATTAATCTGCGAAATGTAAGGATGTTATACTGCTGCTCTGTGCTTCAATCCTAAACGTGTTTTTGCAATCTAGTGTACGATTATCGTCACGATCATATTGCAACACGAACTCACTACTAACATCATCCTGCGCCAAAGTTAGTACTCAGTAGATCATCAGGGATGTTTATTAATGATCACATATTGATTTATTAATCGAGTTTTTAGTTCTTTTTTACTTTTTTCATCATTTTGTGTAGGAATAAGCAATATATGATCAATTTATTGTAATTCTTCTGTACTTACTACTTATAAAATCATTAAATTTCATAAATGTTCTTATTCCACAATAAAAAATCTTATAATTTAAAAACATCACTATTTGATTGTATCGATATTTTATAAGTCATTTTTATTTAGCATAATTAATAATTAATAAAAATAATAAATTAGCAAGGTGTTCTATGTTTATAAATAATTTTATTTAAAAGCGTAATTTCAAAATAACCAGGTGCATTGTATTTTAGAATTCACAGATCTAAAAGTCATGAAAATTTTGACAACGCTATCGAACACTGTCTAAGGGGTAAAAGAAAAAAAAGTATATGGCAAATACTATCTGCTAAACTTACAAGTAGTTTAAAAAAGCCAGTCAACTCTCAAAAAGAAAATGATAATAGCAAGCAAACATTATGCTTTAGTAGCGATCGCGATATGTGAGTTTTATTTTTGATTTATAATTTTTCGAAATCAAAATTTACACGTTCTTATTATTTACTAATAAATAATAAGTATTTGTTATTACTAATAAATAACATTTGTTATTACTGATATTTATTTACTAATAAATAATAAATATTTGTTTTTATGTACATAAAGTGCATAAACAAAAAATAGATGACAGTAAAAAAATAAAATATTAATTAAATTTTATAACATAGATATTGATATTTATGACACTGAAGTACTTAGATAAAATATAATTTATTAATTTATAAATAATAATTAATTATTATAATTTATAAAATGGATATTGATATTTATGGCGATGAAGTACTTGAATAAAAGATAAAATTTATTTATTAATAAATTATACATAATGATGGATTTACATTTGTTTATAAAAACGATTCTTGAATGTATATTGAATTTAATAATTCATTTTTAAGATGCAAATATTGTTTATTAGCAAAACAATATTATTTGATATAAATGTTGTCCTCGTAAGTATGTACTGTTTAATATAAACGTCCAAATTTAGCCCAAAGTTTTTAATTTGATTCTAATAGAACTCGTATTCTTCAAAATATTCGGCTAAGAATTACCTGAAATATTTATGAAAAGTCGTTGTTTTGTCTAATTACTTGAAAAGCATCGTACAAGTAAAACATTCGAGAAAATTCAATACATTTCTTTATTAATTCAATAAAGAAATGGTGGCAATGCAAATGCAATTTTCAGATAAATATTAAAAATAAATATTAAAATTTTTAATATTTTAATTACAAATCTATTTTGTTGTCGTAAAACATTCGAACAAAGCAATAATAATCGAAATAAAGTTCACCTTTTTCATTTTTCGCTCTTTATGAAATTTACGTGTTAAAAAGTATTTGAGATTGAATTAGATGATATCTTATTGGGTAAGATATGAAAAGCATCGTACAAGTTAAACATTCGAACAATGCGAATAATCGAATAAAGAAATGGTGGCAATGCAAATGCAATTTTTAGATAAAAAAATTTTAATTTTTTTAAATATAAACCGCTTTAAACTTTCTTCATTTTGTTCTTCATTGATGTTAATTTAATAGTGCTATATTGATATTTTTTAAGTTTGCCGAATATTTTAACATTTTTTATCTATAAGATATATCCATTTGTGGCATTTGTATTTTGATGTTAGATTAATTGTCAATTTTGATAAATTGCTATGCGTTTGTACAATAATACCAAGTTGTATTTACAATTGTATTTTAATTAATATCATGTGGATTCCAAAGAATTCAACTAAAATATTTTATTATTTTATTTATTAATTAAAATTATTAATATTTTTTACTTCTTGGTATCTAAAGATTATGATAAAGATTTATATGCAATATTAGATTTATTATGCCGAATGTATAAAATATAATATGAGTTATTTTTATTCATTATAATTTTTTATTCGTTTAAATTTCTTTATCCATTGAAGTGTTTTTATTCGTAAAATTTATAACTTTTGAATTTTTTATTTGTATAAAAATTTAAATTGCTGTTGTTTCATTTAAATATAAGCTTAAAATAAAATCGCAATTATTAGTCAAATTATGTAAAGATTTTATTTACAATTTGGAAATTTATGAATTCACGAAATCAATCAGTATTTTGGTCCTACATGAATATCATCATGCAGGATCGACATGAAAATATTGTATATTAATATTTTATATTTTCTCCGTGTTGACCATAATATTTTTATATTTAATATATAATAAAAATATCATTATATTGTTATATATTATTTTACTATTTGCACTCTATATATATTAATATATACTAATATGTATGTGAAATCATATATATGTAATATATGTAATATATATCATATATTAATAAAGCAATGTTCAATAAAATGTGATAAACTATGTAAAGGAAAATACATTCAATTAAAATCGTTTAGCCCATTTTTGGCCGAGAAAGGCATTAAAGCTAGATCAACGTCATATGATGGAATGTATAATCCGCAGAAATATGGTCATTTAATGGTATTCTAAATAATTTATATAATCCAATTGATGACAAATTTAAGGACACGAAAAGGATTCCAATAGTGCGTGACGTAGATAGCTACAAATCATCCTTTAATCTGTCTGACAAACAATTTAAATCATTAAAAAGGTGTCCAAACAGGCGGAAACTTGGATACTCTAACAACATTGATTATTTCAATAGAGAAAATGCATTCAAAGACGGCACATTATATTCTGATTACCGTCCGGTTTCGTTTTCGAATGTTGTAAATTCAACAAAGTAAAAGTTTAGACTTTTTGTGAATACTTGTTAAATTAACATTTTTAAATCGTGATTTTAGAAAATGTAAATGTTAATTTTTCAATAATACTTGTTTATTATTTTCATTCTATATATAGATAATATTTACTTCCTAAAGATGCATGCTTTTCACAGTTACCGTACTCTATAGAGCAGATTTATATGTAAATTACTTCCCGTCCGGATTTGCTCGAGAATATTGTAAATTCAATAAAAGTTTAGAATTTATTGAAATTCCATATTTAAAAAATTAACGTTTTTAAATTATGATTTTAGATCACCATTTAATTTCGATTGTATTAATTTCGATTACCTTGCAATATTTTTTAAAGTGTGCTTTAATTACTTTAAGTATTATTATTCATATAGACAGAAAGTGGTTTTAATGTACATTTAAACGCACTACATATAAACCTAGGTTTTATTGGATTTTTATGTAATTTTGGATTCCAATATAATATAGGTATAGTTTTATTATCTAATTCAACCTTTATACCATTTTTATCCATTATAGAACAGTGACTTGTAATAATTGTTTCTAAACTCAACTTACTAAGTTCATATGCTGGATTTACATTTAAATCATTAGAATTAACTTCTTTCATTAGTATATCATAATAAAGCTTTTTGCATATGAAAGACAAAGTTATTACTAGCTTTATCAATAGCTGTTATTATATAGTTATCCTTTAATTTAGTAAGTTCTTTAGACATATCTTTATTAATTTTATCTTTCCTTTTGTAATTGTTTGTTATTTTCATTTTCTTTTTAATTTTATCAAAACATTTTCGAAATTTTAATCTTTGATGTCATTTTATAACGAATTGTAAATTTTATTTTTATTGTTATTATTATTTAATCTAAATTTATACCCTTTTGATAGCATTTTCCTAATTCATTGTTTTCAATTAATTCTAATTGAAAATTAGAATTAATTGATAAAATCCAATTAATTCTAATTGGATTTACATTTAAATCATTAGAATTAACCTCTTTCATTAGTATATCATAATATAGCTTTTTGCATATGAAGACAAAGTTATTACTAGCTTTATCAATAGTTGTTATTATATAGTTATCCTTTAATTTAGTAAGTTCTTTATACATATCTTTATTAATTTTATCTTTCCTTTTATAATTGTTTGTTATTTTCATTTTATTTTTAATTTTATCAAATATATAATCTTTCCAAATTTTTATCTTAGATATATTCGAACTTTCACTATTAATCAGCTTACTAAAGTAATCATTTAAGTTATTATATAACGAACTGTAAATTTTATTTTTGCCGTTGTTGTTATTTAATCTATATTTATACCCTTTTGATAGCAGCTTTCTTAATTCATTGTTTTCAATTAATTCTAGATTATGAGTGCAGATATGTTCATTTATTTTATCAAAATTAAGACTTTTGCAATTGCATTCTGTTTCCATTGTTTCTAATATTATCGTTACATATTGATTTTAATTCTTTATTATAATTACAAATTTTCCGTCCTAGTGGCGGTAACAGTTTATACCTTATTTTAGGAATATATTTACTTAAATCTGACCATATTATTTCTTTACTTTTAGAATTATTTAAAAGTCTACCTATATTTGTTATCTATACATTTATTAATAAAGTTTATGGTTAGTGTATATATTTTTTATTAACATTTGTTGTCAGATTAGAATAATTGCCTAGTATAGTCGTTAATCATTTACTTATTGACTGGCGTCTAAACGGATTATTATAATAGAGTTGTCAAATTGACCATAATTGACCATACTAGTGACGTTATATTAACGAGAAAGACTTTCAATACAACTTTTTTAATTAACACGAACAGGAAAGTATAAACCTGCATGTTTTTACAACCTTCGTCGGGAAGCTTAACTCGGAATGCGTATACCACGGACGCCTAGCCCTCAATGGGGCGTTTCAACCTTAGTCTACTCATCACTACATGGTGGTCTCATCAGTATGGCCCTGTAGCTACACAACTTCATCGATAATAACTCATCAATAAATAACGTCACCAAGAGTTAAAATTCATATAACCACAAGATGTGGAGTGACGAAAAAAATTTAGCATTTGCCCTGGAGCTTTACTCGTGCTTTGCAATTGCTGTATCCAAGCGTGTTGCTTGATCTGCAAACTCAGTTAGCTGACGATGGAAAGAACGACAGCACACGTGCTGCCATGTGAAGCCACTGCTTTAGCAAACCCCACCAGATGTAAGGTTGGTCACCGGTGGAGAAGTATGCGCTTATTGAATTCCTTTCAGAGGTTTACTGAGGAGTTAGTAATGTCGAAGTTGTGTAGCTACAGAGCCATACTGATGAGTCTACCCAGTAGTGATGAGTATACTATGGTCGAAACGCCTCATTGGAGGCTAGGCGTCTGGTAGGCGCATTCCGAGTTAAGCTTCCTGACGAAATTTGTAAAAAAGCATGTATGTTTATACTTTCCTGTTCGTGTTAATTAAAAAAGTTGTACTAAAATTCTTTCGTACGTGATATAACGTCAATAAGAGTTAAAATATAGTTGTTTATTATGTATTATACTAATTCTGTCAATTCCTTGTACCACGTCATTCAATCCTAATGGGTACATGGAATTAAGCGTTTTAATCCAAAAATCTTCTTTTTCTAATAGTTTTTGATTTAATATTGTCTTATTTTCTTCAATAATATGTTCTAAAATAAATAATTTACAGTTTTTAATATTATGTGCATTTTATTAGATACATTACACATGTGGGGTTGTAGCTACAATTATCATTGATATTTAACGAACAGCATTTGTTTGTAGTATTATTTACAATACAAATATTATTTATAACATCACAAACTATACAATTTTTTCTGTTACATTTAAAAGATCTAAAATTAGAATCATTAGTACTTACGTATTTTTCCAATATGGTCGTGTACATGTAATTTTTGTTAAGTCATAATTTTTAACGTTGCTTTTTCAGTGTCGTCACCTAGTTTAGTTGACTCAGACTAAACTTACAACAAGCCATCTAGCAGCTTCTTTTACAGGGGCTGCTTAAAGCGAGCGGAGGGCGAAACGAGATATGAAAAGATATATCACCTTCACTCCACGTGCTGCGCGACCTGATTATTGGTCATTTACTAGTCTTTTAAACGTGATCACGTGAAACAGTTTACACTTTAAAGTGTTAACACCTTCAAATTCAAACTTTTTTCCCTCTTAAAGTTAATTTATATTAAATAGAAAAATAAAAAGCCGTTAAACTTGCTTTACGTTTTATTTTATTGAATTTTTTAAACCATTCATCGTGATTATAAATGTCAAAATAAATTAAGAACCAAAAAAATTATAACTTTTTATGGCTTCGAACAATTTAGACAAAAATCTAATGGCACCATAATAGTTTCTAAAAATTAAATTAATAAATATCCAAAATTCCTACAAGTAATTATAAAAATTCCAAATCAAATATTTAGTAAACATTAAGTAGGCTTCAAAAGTAACAATAATGCCAAAATAATAAAATTCTTATAATAATCTATAATAAAAATCTAAACGTCTATTTAGAATATAAACAAGTTTCATTAAATTGCATTAAAACCTGAAACAATTCTGAATAAAAGATCGCAAATTTATTCAAACCGAATTTACGATTTGAATGCGTGCTCCACTATTACATCGAACGAATGTAAACAAGGATTTTACATTATAAATGTAATTATCGACTAAAGTCGTCCCAAGTTGTGTAAGAAGTGACTCATTATTGCACTTATTTCGTCCTATTATCTCTCATCAATCATTTTAATCGTATCTCTTTTAAACTTAGTCATTTTCTTTGCTCTTTGCATTTATTGAAAAACTTTAAAATCATAACACTTACATTAGTATTTTTTTCGTTTAAAGACTTTGCTATTGCCGATATGTTCATTTTTAATTTTAAACATTTACAAAGCAGTAGTTTATAAAAATTTTAAATTTAATACACAACATTGAAGAATCAATGCACATTTATAGATCGGCAAAATGATTAAAAAACTTCGCGTTACATTGCATTTAAAATTGTAAATTTTTGTTGTTTTCAGAACAAAAATTAAAAAAAAATTAAAATTAATTAAACTTTTAATTAAATTTTTTTATTTTTCATCGTTATCAATATATTATATTGATATATTGTATAATATATAATATATTATATTATAATATTATATTATATATTGTATTATATAAAACATTTTACGATTAAAATTTTTCAATAAAATTCGAGTAATTTGCGTTATTAATATCGTAGCTTTTAAAACAATGTGTTAATATATTAATATCATAGCTTTAAAAACTTTTATAATAAGTCATGATTATACACGAGGCTAAGTCAAATCAATAATATTAATAACATATATAAATAATATATTAATATTATTTATTATAATATTTAATATTACTAATACTTAAATTATGAAATAATTTAAATATTTTTTATGTTTGATTTGTAAAATTCCTAATTAAATAAATTTCGATATACTATCCAAACGAAAACATAATCGGTGTGCAATTGTCCTTGCTATTGATACTATTGTCGCGGTTATCTTAAGAGAAAAATTGCCTGTTCCTTTTAATTGAGATACGATCTTTAATTTCATTTCATAAATAGATACGTTTGATTCTAATTGCTCATTTGCGTAATCAACACAAAGTATTTACTCAAAGTATCAACATAAAGTTCAATTTTATGTTTTGGAGGTAATTTTTCAAACATATCGTAGTAATAATAAAAATAATAATGTAATAAATTATATGAAAAGGAACTAACTATTGAAAAGGAACCCGGTAGTTTCCTTCTCTTCTACTTGATGCTGGCCGAACATGTTTGTTATCCTACGTACATCGGATCCCGGTATATTCTTGACTTAGTTTTTACAAAAGTTATTGGTGATATTTCCAACATTTGCTATCATCCACCAGTAGGCAACAGTGATCACTGTTGACTGTCATGGTATGTACCTTACCACGACGATCTGTCTTCACCCTTCACTCAGATCATGGAAAGAAATTGGGCTAAAGTTGACATTAAGCAACTTCAAATAGCATTTTTTTACCGAAATCAGCACGTATAATTCTTCTGTTCCAGAAATTAATGAACACTTATCAGCCCGCTTGTTGTGAATGTCCAATGTTTTCGCTCTATCGCAGCTACCTTAATCGGGTATGTTGCGCTCTCCTTGGTTCGACTATCAGGTCCTTCAGCCCTGATATTTCGAAAGAGATTATGGCGTAGGTCGAGAACAGATTCGTCTCTTCGTATTGTGTACACTGCTTCTCGAAATCTTTGTAAGAAGCTAAAATTAAAAAAAGACAATCATTCGAGAACAACATTGAATGTGTATTTATTATAATTCGAAGATATTCTGGTCCTACGTTCGTAGTTTCCAAAACGTTCAGACATAAATTAACTCCATTCATGCGTTGGATTATGTTCTGACAAGTGAACCCCATATTGCTTATCATCTAGCAAAGATCTTCGCAGTCCCATGTAACTCTACGAGGGACTTTAATCATTTCGTCTGGTAATGGGTTCTTGTTCCTATCCGCGACTGCGATATAGAGATTGGAGTAGATGATATTTACAGTGAATTATTGGCGTTGAGGCAATTTGACTCTCTGGGCCCTGATGATATTGCACCTTTTCTGGTTCGTGATTTAGCTTCTTATCTCTGTTAGCATCTAACTTGTTTTTAGACACAGCCTCGAAGCATATTCGACTTCATCTTAAGAAAAACAGTATTCTCTCGGACTCTCAACACGGATTTATGCCGGACCGTTTTTGTTCAACTACTTCAATAACAACTCGTGAAAAATGGACGGACGCCTTGAGTTCTGTCCATGTTATCGACACTGTCTTTATGGATTTTTCTAAGGTCTTTGACCGTGTCTCTCATGACGGTATCGTCTTATTGGGTGCTCACTATGGTTTCCATTTTCAGACCCTTCAGTGGATTAAGAATTTTTTTCATCTTTGCGGTCATTCCAAGTAAGAGTTATTGTGTTCTTTCAAAGAGCTCTAGGGTGCTTTCTGGTGTACCTCCATGATATGTTATTGGCCCACTTCTTTTTGTTGTATTTCTTAATGACCTGCTCCCGCGTTAAAAGAACCCTGTTTTAGAATATGCTGATGATTTAAAAATTTTGACTGTTGTTCGTACTTCTACCGATTGTCAGTCACTACAGGACAATCTGGACTGCCTTACTGGATGGTGTGAAGCCAGTAGACTCGTGTTAAACAAATTTGATTGTAAACTAAGTTGATGGCTTCCTCCTAAAATTATAAGGTTGAGAAGTAGGATATTACGCGGTCACTCGAAAGCGCTGTATTATAGGCACCATTCTCAATTGCCCACCAACGTTCGACTGTCACATCGCGCCCTTAACTTGTGGAATGTGTTGCCTGAGGAAGACGTCTCTGCTTCTTCGATAAAGCACTTCAAGCGATTGTGCCTAGCATGGATGGAGAATCGACACTCGAACTTCCACAGATATCTTGAATCCTGCTACTTCAAATGATCTTGATGTAGACAATTTACTGATTACCTTAAATTAATTTGTAAATTTTGTGTTTTGATCAGACAAAACAGCTTCTCACGCCTTGTATAATAATGAAGTAATAATAATGAAGAGTAGTCCCGCTTCATCATCGGGTGCCCCTACGTCTTTCGACATCGTGTGGCCTTGACGTGTGTTTACAGAGAAGTCAATAGATAGTGCATGCTCGATGTTTGAACCCCGTACATAGAGTTTGCAATGAACACGGGTCCATCATTCGGCCATGCGGGGCATAGAATGTAATAATAATATAAAACTAAAGTTTCAGTTGCCTCAATCATTCAAAATTCGAGTTAAATAAGCTATACTTAAATGTTATTACATATAAAAATTAGCTTTTCGATCGATGAAGTCATCACTGTATACATAAATTTCCCTGTTATATTAAAAACACCTCTACGTCTTCAACAAAGATAATTATAGCACTATATATTACAATCAATGAAGGGCTGAGGTCGTTTTACATGAGAATGTTAAGATTGGAAATAGAAAGGGGTATCTATTATGAAAAACATGTATTTGAGTAATTGATAAATGTACTAAATCATTATTACAAATATTTAAAGAAACCATATTTAAAATGGTTTAAATATGGTTTAAATATTTACAAATATTTAAAGAATTCTAAAATTAATTTAGTTTTAATTATCCCTATCATTAAGCCATATAATAAAAATCAATATTTTACAGTAAACATTCTTTGGCCTTATTTTAGATTTGCAGATATCTCATTTTATAGAAAAGAGGATATTTGGAAGGGATAACCTTTTCTTTTTCCGCATTATTTCTTCTTCCGTTTTCCTCAGCCGAATAGGTAATTTGCCGAGATTTTATTGAACAATCTATAAAAATGTTAAGTAATGATAAATTATACAAAACATTTATGTCATTATAACGCATCATATTTCCCATTGGATAAGGTAGACCCTTTAGACCAAATGATCGATACAATTTTTGATCGATAAAAATGATTTATTTTTACGTGGCAAATGCGTGCCAGCGCACGCATACATGACCACGAAAAAATTTAAATCATGTGTCGAGAAGATTGGAACGGAGGTATTTGAATGTGATAAATGAGGGAGCGTGGAGGACGTCGAGAAGAAGCTGATTCCAAGTAAGGTAGGTGACAAGAAAGGATCGGAGACCGTAGCTGTTAGAGTAATTGGGAACGTGGAGTAAGAGGGAATGACGGGAACGCAGCGATAGAGAGAGGTGGGACGAGTGTCGTCTAAGAAAGGGAGGTTGATGAACGATGAGGAGTCGACAGCGATGATACGATAAATTACGTGAAGAAGGCGGAGTTGTATGCGGATGTGGATGGTAGGCCAGGAGAGTTGGGCAAGATATGTGGATGTATGGTTAAAGCGACGGAAACGTAAGAGCACTTGAACGACGGAGTTTATGATGCGTTGTAGGGGTAGGATGATGAATTTTAAAGAATTGGCGAAAAGGCTGAGGCAGTAATCGATTTTGGGGAAGAAAAGTGATGAAAGAAGATGCATACAAGAACGAAAGTCAATAAGGAGGCGTATACGACGGATATCACAGAAAATTAAGTTAGACGAGCGAACCTTGTCACGGACGAAGCGTTTAATTGAAAGGTAATCATCGAAATGGAAGAATAAGATAGTGAGATTATGGACTTTGGGAATGATTGAAAATAAACGGGGGGGGGAGATATATTAGTTTGACGGGTGAGGATCCACATTATTTTCGACTTGTTATGGGCGGGTGCATGAGCATAGATGAGGATGTCATCGGCGTAATGCATGACATTAAATGAGTAAGGTTTGATAAACGGAGAGAGATCGCCGAGCAGAAGAAAGAAAAGAAGGGGGCATAGGACTGAACCTTGTAGAACCCCTCAGAAAATAGGGATGGGAGGAGAGGATGATGAATTTGAACAGACGCGAAAAGAGCGGTCGGATAGATATGAGGCAAACCATGCTACGGAGGAGGAAGAAAAGCCGTAATCATAACGAAGGCGAGAAAGAATGATGGAATGGTCGACGATGTCGAGGGCGGAGGAGAGGTCGAGGAAGATGAGAATATTATAACGAGCCTTGTCACGAGAAATGAGTAGGTCGTTGTAAACTTTCACGTAGGCGATTTCTGTGTAATGATTAGAGCGGAAAGCGGATTGGAAAGGAGGGTACAGATTGGATGAAGAAAGATACACGTTGATCTGTATTAAGATGTGGCTTTCTAAGAGCATAGAAAAAGTATGGAGGAGTGAAATGAGGCGATAGCTAGAAGGAAGAGACGGGTCGAGCTTTTGTTTTTAAAGGGGGGATGAACGATGGTCGATATCCAGTGTGAAGGGAAGATACGACTACGGATGGACGAGTTAAACAAGGTGCTGAGATAAACGGGGATATCGATAAGCATATGGATTTAAGTATGGTGGTAGGCAGGAGATCGGCAAGTGAGGTTTTGTTGGGCAAGGACATGATGGCAGATGATAATTCGGCAGATGAGAGAGGAATAAGTTGAAAAAGTTCCGGGAGGATAATGAGATGCGGGAAAGAGTGGGATGGTATGGAGACGGGGTGTGAGGGAGCAGCGTGGATACTTTGGTCTGGATAAATGACGAATAATCGTGGATATTGATGCTGCAAAACGAATAGGAGCGAGAAAGGATTGAGCTAAAATTATGCCAGATAGACTTAGAGTTGGATAAAGTAATGACCTAAAAAATATTTAATTTTTAGTGGCAAATGCATGCCGGCGCAGGCTTACATGACCACAACAACAAAATCTATATAATGTTTCAAGGAGGTGGGTATGGAGGCGTCATTTGAATGCAATACAGTAGGGAGCGTGGCGGACGTCCAGAGGCAGCTGATTCCAGGCAATGGGGCGGTAACGAGGAAGGATCGGAGATCGTAGTTGTTGGAGTAATTGGGAACGTGGAGTAGGAGGGAATAACGAGAACGCAGCAATAAAGAGGTGGGGCAAGTGCTGTCTAATAAAAGGGGGTTTATGAACGATAGGGATCCGACAGCGATGATACGATAAGTTACGAGAAGGCGGAGTTGTAAGCGAATGTGGATAGTAGGCCATTAGAGTTGGGCAATATATGTGGATGTGTGGTTGAAGCGACGGAAACGTAGAAGCACTCGAACGGCGGAGTTGATGATGCGTTGTGGGGTAGGATGATAGATTTTGGAGAATTGGCGAAAAGGCTGAGGCAGTAATCTGTTTTAAGAAAAATAAGCGATGAACGAAGAGACACACTTGGATTCAATTGTCTTCTAGACGGTTCACGGGAAATTAAAGGTCATTTAAAGAGCACATAAAGTACAGGTTTATTAAAGTGGCTATTGTGGATATACATCCACCTACAAGTTCAGTAAATTACTAATTAAAATTGTTTACAACAAATAAAAAATGAAAAATAACAAAACAACAAAAACGAAAGTATGAACATTGTGAGAAAATTGAATACTCTGTTAAAAAATACGTTTATTAAAGTGGATATTGTTGATATCCCCTTTAATAAGTGGATATCTGTAAGTTAATGTTTACCTTAACTTACAAGTTAAGGTAAAAAGCTTAACTACCATCAAATATCAGCTATATCTGGCAACCTTGTTCACAATCCGTTGAAAAATACCACAATTGGCATCAAAATGGGTAATATAACTCTAAAATCTCTCTCGGGGATACAGCTAGTGCCGCTAATTTCTGACAAAGCATTTGCTCAATACAAACTATTTAATGTAATGAAACAGTTTACATTGTATCATAATATTATAATAGCAAGTGGTATGACAGATTGAGATTATGACAGATCCGACTTGATTCTTTGTCATCCTTTTTACAACGATTCCAAAATATCAACATTGAATTCGGAGGATCAATGAAAACATTATATCGCTAGATAATTTACAATGATTCACATGAGCGCTTTCATTGACTCGTTTATTTGCACAACTCAGTAATTATTGCAAACCGCTTCAAACTAAATCTTGTAGACGCAAACCGGATCAAGAAATCATTCAACCTAGCAATGCTCATTGGATAGCATAGGTTTTGGTTGTGATTCATAAATCAGGTAAGTGTAGAATACTTAATGATTATTCCCAGACTATAAACAAATATAGCTACTGGACGCTTACCAGTCGCCAAGGATAGATTATCTTGTAGAAAAAATTGCCATATATAGATTCTTCAGCAGCTTTGGTTTAAAAAATGACTACAATCAAATTTCACTGCTCTATTCTGAAAAAGAATTCACATCATTTAAGACCGCTGATCGATTATTTAAATAGAAATAAGAACAGATTTGCAACCTTCCAACAAATCACGAATTCAATCATTGACAATAAGAAACTAGTAGTTGTATTATATCACTTAGACGACGTTGTCATAGTTAGAACACAATTGATCAACATAACGATAACCTTAATGTTTTTTTTGAAAACATTAAGGTTATCAAAACATTACATATTATTATGTAATGATATTGGCTTTCAAAATCATTTAAATAATTTAATAGATACATATTTTAAACTAGGTTACTATAAAAATAACATCAAGCAGAAAATAGTAAAATATATAAATCAACACAATAATATAAAGAATAAATTTAAACTCTTAAGTGGCAAATTTTTATGGATGGATAATAAATAATATACTTTGTATTAGAATAAGATACTAGATAGTTATTTCAGAGCAAATACGTCCTTAACACGTATTTGGCCCCGCTGCTATGTTGGGTAGAGGAGTTAGGGGCCGAAACATGATAGCATAGCAGTTCCTCCTGATGACCTCTAATTCTTATTATGATACAACGTATGTTATTTATTAGTCAATTCATAAAAATGCCGTTTATTTTAAATTTAAATTTCTTATTTTAACTTGATATAAGTTATATAAAATCTAAAAACAATTATTAATTTTATGATTTAATTATTAAATTTTGATTTAGCATTATTATGTTTTGTTTATTTTATAATTATATTAAATACGTAGACTCAGTTAGCTGATTTAATTGTCTAAATACGGATTAACTACAAATCCAGAGAAAACTTTTCAGTGCGGTAATTCTATTTGTGTACTCAGCAATCTTATTAGCGACTGTATTCCCAAACCTGATCTGAAACGAATGAGTCCATTGATGAATGGAGTAGTCACTACCTACTTAATAAGTAGTCACTACCTACTTATGGTGGGAAAGGTATTATTTTAGGTAAGTTTGCCGTGATTAGTCGATTTTCGGATATAATACGTGCATTTGCCGAAGTCACAACATTTCTACTAGCACACGAAGCTCAAAATCATTAAAAGAATAAAAGAAACCTTGTATGCTGAATGCGAGAAATATTTCGAAGACAATAAATTATTTGTCGTTAAATGTGGTTGCTTGCACATTTTCTTGTATCGTTTGTGCTTTGTGCAATCAAGTTACATAAATTGTTATCGTACAGGCAAACAAGGATGTGCCGTTACAACGCTCTAAATCTCTAATTCTCAATAACCGACATGCATTCAGTGATTAATTTTTGAACGCACAGTTTTGAAAAGAAATCATAAATTTTACTAATCATTTGATCCGAAGAACCCACCTTCCTCTGCGCTGCAAGTTGAGATGAGACTTGAGTATTCATCCCAGCTGTACATTACACATAAAATATGCTTCACCATGAACATTATTCTCAGTCACATAGTATTTAAGCTGAATGTAGTAATTATCCTGAAAGTAAATTTTAGAAGGCTAACCTTTAAAAATTAACCAAATCGCTACTTATTGCACCATCTGACAACACTGACTAATAAGATTTTGACTCAATCAAAATCTTATTAACTACTTGAGAGATCGCACGCGATTACAAAAAGAACTTTAGTAAATTAGACAGGCATGATCTACCGTGACGGAATCCGTGCTGGGAATACGCTATGATTCTATGAGTGTTTAAGTAATTCCAAATTCTACGAGCGACTAATCCTTCAAGAACTTTGTACATCGAACTCGTCAGGTTTATAGGTCTATAATCACTACAAGAAGTCGCTAAGATTTTATTTGGAACAGGAACAGTAATCTCAGATTTCCACAAGTTGGGCACACATCTAGTGATAACTCTATTTTGAAAAATGTCCACATGAAAAAGTGGGCAAGTATTTGCGTTCTGTTACAGAGAACATAAGGCCAGAATATTTTGGGATTACGGTTCACTCCGCTGACGATTGATAATTCAATTTTATCACGTTTTTAAGCTTTTAATAAAGATTTCTCGCATATATAGCTTGCAATGATTTCGGGATGTGAGCGGGATATCTTCCATAAATGATTTCGAATATTAAGTAACTGCATGAGCAGCGCAAGCGTGCTCATGCGAGCAGCGCTTATATCACGAGCAGCGCAAGCGTGCCAAGTATTTAGAGCGAATTAATGAAATCGAAAATTCTTCATTTTGTCCTATTGTTATTGCAGCAATAGGAGGACTTGGGCCATCAGATTCTATACTAGTGGCAGCAATTACACGTAAAACATCTGAAAAACACAAACGCGAATTATGTCAAAAACCCAGAAAAAATTATGTCAAAAACCCTTAAATAAAGTTTGAGATAAATAACATAAAATCACTAACTACTTACAATATAATATACATACAGTCGACAATATTACATTAACGTCGAATACAAGATTATAACATACATTGTAGTAGTGTAAGTATTTCGAAATACAATATTACAATAATGTCGAACATCGACCTTACAAACATCGAAAGTCGCCTTCATCGACTTGCAGTCTAGTTGTAAACTATAGTCATCCCATGATACAATTGCTCTGACTTACAATATACACTACTAATGCCGAAGGGTAAACCAGTAACCACAACTAAATGTTGTAACTGCAACGGTCCCGCAGCTGTATGCAGAAGCTGTAAATGTGCAAAGGCAAACCAGCGCTGTATCGACTGCCTAGCGACAAGCTAGGAGTGCCTAGCTTCTCGACTGCCTAGCGACAAGCTAGACAACCTTAAAAAATATAGTTTCTAATAAACATACATTTGAGAGATTAATATACACAATTATTCCTGTCAGTTCCAGATTATTCCTGTCAGTTCCAGATTATTCCTGTCAGTTCCAGATTATTCCTGTCAGTTCCAGATTATTCCTGTCAGTTCCAGATTATTCCTGTCAGTTCCAGATTATTCCTGTCAGTTCCAGATTATTCCTGTCAGTTCCAGATTATTCCTGTCAGTTCCAGATTATTCCTGTCAGTTCCAGATTATTCCTGTCAGTTCCAGATTATTCCTGTCAGTTCCAGATTATTCCTGTCAGTTCCAGATTATTCCTGTCAGTTCCAGATTATTCCTGTCAGTTCCAGATTATTCCTGTCAGTTCCAGATTATTCCTGTCAGTTCCAGATTATTCCTGTCAGTTCCAGATTATTCCTGTCAGTTCCGCTCGCTACGCTCGCGGATTGAGCTCAATCTATCGACAAAAGGTCATGCCTAAAAAAGCGCGATCTCAGATCCCTGTTCCAGATCAAGAATCTTCCACATCGGAATGCAATGATGGTTATACCAGCTTCGAAGTTGGATGCGATTCTAAAGATTGTGATGTATGGACACCTGTTCGTGTTAAAATATCCGACCACTCGGTGTATAAACGTAAACAGTTCACATGCGGTTTTTGTACATCAGTACGACTACTACAGTTATCCTGCTCAGCTACTCCTGTATCACACACGACCACTCAGACCAATGCTGTTTTAGATGTTTCCCTCGCATCAACACCTGACTTCGCATCATATAATCCCATTATTGAACCTAATCTCTCACACACTCCTCGTTCAACTACGTACCAAACTTCCATTAATCTTTCTCATTCTAACAATGCTAACGGTAAAGCTTTTCATCTCGTACCTCCTCTTTCCTATTCCTCCCATAATCTAAATAAATCTCAAACTTCATTATTCTCCTCACGTACTCCTTACTCGACCTCCCCTGTATCACCTATCAATAATTTACATCCTTCCATCAAAATCATTTCCAGCAACATTTCCGATCAACTGATTCAACAATCCATTCCTGCCACTCATGCCCCAACCTATCTTAATTCTCCTTACTCTACCTCCCACGTAACACTTCCAAATAATTTACATCCTTCATTTAAAATCATATCCAGTCACATCTCTGATCAACCGATTCAACATCCCGCTCATGTCACACTTGCTCCAACCAATATTAATTCTTTATCAAGCACCCCTGTCATTTCCACTTCTATCTGCTCATCTGCCTCGACTCCTACCAGCTATGTCCGTCCACTACTTCCACGAAATCGTTTTCCTTCGCGCGATCGCTGTATAATCATATCAAACTTAAAGCTTTCCGGATCTGCTTCTCCACAATCTCGCCTCAATGATGATGATGTATCTGCTTTCAGGTCTATCCTAGCAACCATTCTTCCTGATAAAAACCCATCCCTCTTCAATAATATCGATCCTGTATCCTTTATTCGTTTAAACAAATCCACTAAATCCAATCATCTCAGTCCTCCACTCTTAAAAATCGTTTTCCGACATAGTTCACATGCCTCTTCTGTACTCTCCCAATGCTTTAAACTTCTTACCACTTCATCTACTTGCCGTATCTTTCCTGACCGCTCCCCTTCTGATATTGCCCAGCTCAATTTAGCTCGCATTGAGAAACATCGACGTGAAACAAACGGCGAGTAATCCTTATCTATACGTCAAATCAACGGGAATTTTCACGTTGTACACACAAGACCAAAAATTCGATGGTGCCCCATCTCTCCCCCTTGTCTTCTTCGCTAGTCAATCTTGCTCCTAAGCATACTTTTCGTCTTAGTCTATTCAACACTCGCTCCATTCTTCATAAAGCTGATATGCTTCTCGATATCTTCGATCAATTATCTATCGATATTCTCTGCATTACCGAATCCTGGCACTCTGACTCCGACGATCTTGCTATTCGTCGTCGATATCGCTCTGGTTGTTCTCTAGTTGAATCAGCTCGTCAAATTGCATATCATACATCTACTGCTTCTAACCATGGCGGTATTGTTGCCATTGCTCGTCACCCAATGTCTTTACGTAAAATCAAACGTTAACATTCGTTACACTTCGTTCGAATTACTCATATGCAGATTATCAGCGCCTTTCCTTCTGGAACTTGTGATTGTATACCGTCCAGGTTCAGTTGCCCATCACGTATCTTCTTTAACGACCTTGCAGATCTAATGTCTCATTGTTTATTGTCTTATACTCCTTCTTTTGTTCTCGGTGACTTTAACATTCGTCTTGATCGCCCGTCTGACTCTGACTCTATCACTTTAACTAATCTTTTTTCTGATTTTAACTATAAATTACTTTCAACAAGCCCAAGTCATATTCTCGGCGGTACTCTCGACATCATTGATGTACCTATCTGCTTCAATGACTATACCTCCTTGTCAATTACTGATCCTGGTTTGTCCGATCATTTCCTTGTCACTCTTACTCTTACTCGTACCCATCCTCCTTCTCCGTCATTACCATTATCTACACCAAGTCGACGCTGGAAGCTTCTCGATATCCCTATTCTCTGCACATCCTTACTCAATTCTTCACTCTTTTCACTTCCTCTTAACTATCTCTCTCCCGATGATCTCTGCATTCTGTTTGATTCTGAACTTACGTCGATCCTCAATAACCTTCTGCCTAGTCGACTTCGACGTTCCCAGCGCTTGCGCCATGCTCCCTGGATCGATTCTGACTGTAGTCTTTCTAAGCGTCGACTCCGTCACTCTTTTCGTATGTATAAACGCTTTCTTAAACGTTCACCCAACTCACTCCCTCCAAATCTTCGTGATTCCTACTTTTCTCAACGCCGTTCACATATCATTCTTATACGTACTAAACGTACTCTCTTTTGGCGAAATCAACTCGAGTCATCTTCCAACTCTAAATCTCATTGGAAAATCTTAAACTCAATTCTTTCACGATCATCTACCCCTTGTAATATAAATCCTGATGAATTTTCTTCTTATCTACAAACTAAGCTATCTAATTTACTTTTCCTACTACCCATAGCCCCCTTGTACCCACTCTTATCTTTAAATACTTCCCTCCCAGAACTATTCCACCATCTTCCCGTTTCGTCTGATGAAGTTTCTTCGGTTCTGCTATCATTACCTAATAAAACCTCTCCTTCTGACCCAATTCCCACTCACTTGCTTAAAAATATCTGCTCCTCTATCTTACCCTTCCTAACCACATTGTTCAACTCGTCCATCCGTAGCCGTACATTTCCTTCCATCTGGAAATGCGCCACTGTTCGTCCTCTCATCAAAAAGCAATATCTCGATTCCTCATTACCATCTTCGTACCGTCCTATTTCACATCTTCCAACCCTCTCTAAACTCCTTGAGCGTCTTGTTCTTAAGCAAGTTAATACATATCTCTATTCCTCTAACTTATTTCCTCCCTTCCAAGCCGCTTTTCGCTCTAATTACTCTACCGAAAATGCATGCCTTAAAGTTTATAACGACTTACTCGCGATCATAAATTATGTAGTGTCATAGTTTCTCTTGATCTATCGTCTGCTTTTGACATCGTCGATCACTCGATTCTTCTCCATCGCCTTCGTCATGATTATGGCTTCTCTTTACCCACTGTATCATGGTTTTCTTCATATCTATCAAACCGTACATTTCGCGTATATTCTAACTCTTCTCTCTCCCATCCTTCGTCCATTCCGTCCGGTGTTCCACAAGGCTCCGTATTAGGCCCTATACTTTTCTCTCTTCTCGGTGATTTGTTTTTTTATTTCTCATACATTTAACTTCCATGTTATGCAATATGCTGATGACATTCTCATCTATGCTCATGCACCTGTTTATCGTATTCACGATGTTAGTGTATCCGCTTCGGACTGCTTGTCTCAATTTCGAATCATCTTTCTTCCCTTCGCCTTTCTCTGAATCCTGATCAATCCAAAATTATGTGGATCCTACCTCGACGCTTCGGCTTCGAACCTCCCTCCGTATCATTAAATTCTACAATTCTTCCTATCGTTGATAATCTCGTTTTCATAGGCTTCCATTTTGACAACCGACTTTCACTTAAACCTTTCGTTAGAGATAAAGTACGCTCATCTACCTTGATACTCCGCAACCTCCGTCAAGTTCGTAGATTGATCGATTTCCCTTCTTGTATGACTCTCATATCATCTCTCCTTTTTTCTAGACTCGATTATTGTCTTAGTCTATTTTCCAACTCACCTAAATTCAATCTTCTTCCCCTACAACGCATCGTCAACGCAGCTGTCCGAATTCTCCTTCGTCTTCGTCGTTTTGATCATACATCCTACCATCGTGCTTCTCTCGATTTGCCTACAATTCATTGTCATGTTCAAATTCGTCTTCTTATCGTTGCTTTCCGCCTTGTAATTTTTCATACCCCTTCATTTCTCAATCTTCCTTTTCTTGATAATTCTCGTCCTGTTTACTGTTCCTTGCGTTCCTGTAATTCCCTTCTTTTACATGTCCCAAACTACTCTACCTCCTTTGGACTCCGCTCCGTCATTGTGGATGCTCCTCTATCGTGGAACCATCTGCCCATTCATGTACGCCAATCAACTTCCCTGCAGTGCTTCAAACGACAAATCCGATCCCATTTTAACAATTTATCTGCTTGACTTTTTCATTTTTGTTTGTGGACTTGTAAGCGTACAGCTTGTACGCATTTGCCACATTAAATAAATTTGTATTATTATTAGCTGTATAATAATTTGTGATATTTTATTTTAGAAATTCAATTTTCAAGATAAATAAAGACGTTTTCCATATATTAAATTAGGTTGCTGCATATAGTAATCAGGATATAGATAATGAAGAAAGGTCGAAAATCGTCAAAGATACCAATTAAATCTAATCGCAAATCAACTGCAAAAGTATCTAATCGCAAGTAAATTATCATAATGATACAAAACGATTTAAAATTTAATAAAAAGATTTGTACTTTTTTTATATTTCAAATATAAAAAAAAATTATTTTAACGTGGCAAATGCGTGCCAGCGCAAGCTTACATGACCACAACAAAACAAAACTGTAAATAAGGTGTCGATAAGGTGTGAACGGAGGAGGTGTTTGAATGTGATAAAGGAGGGAGCACGACGGACGTCGAGAGGGAGTTGATTCCAGGCGGGTGAGGCGGAGACGATGAAGGATCGGAGACCGTAGTTGTTGGAGTAATTGGAAACGTGAAGTAAGAGGGTATGACTGGAACGCATCGATAGCGAGGTGAGGCGAGTGTGGTCTAAGAAAAGAAGGTTGATGAACCATGGGGAGCCGACAGCGATGAGACGAAAAGTTACGAGATATAATATAATAAAATAATAATAAAATATAATAAAATAAAAAATAATGTGCTGCTTTTTTCATGCTCATTAGAATTGATTTCGTGTCAAAATAAACTTTATAATTTATCTATTTAAATGTAGCGAATTTTCTTTCAAAGTCTCCCGAAACCCTTTATTTTTCTTAGCATCATTTTTGAAATATGTTAGTGTAAATTTTGTTAAAACAGGATTAAAGTAAATTGTTCAAAAATAAAAATTTTTCTCAAAGCCAGAACCGTTTATGGAAAAAATTCCCGGTACCATTTTTAAAATACGTCATAATGATAATTCTAGAATTGTTTAATTTTTGAATAACATGAACTATACAAAAATATAATATAAATTATCATAACGATAAATTGATTCAAGAAAACCCTTATTATGGAAAATAGATAAATTTATTGATCATTGGTTCATATGATATTAATATTAAATTACAATATGTTTTGAAGTTATTAGTAGGTTGAATTGAAGTTAACAGTAGGCTGAATTGTCTTAATATTAATATGTCTTAACATATTAATATTCAATGACAAAAGCATATTTTGTCTTCGTGCCTAGTCAGTTGTTTTAAATATTAAATGATAATGTTTTTCTAAACTCATAAAACTAAAGAGTCTGTCAATCTTAGATCTCATTTAAATTCAAACAATCAAATTTTCCTACATATCGAAATTGCTCGAAGTTCGTTTTACTATTTTAGTCGATTTCCGAAATAAAAATGGACACATAAAATGTGACACTAAAGGACACATTTTCCATTCTTATCAAAAAGCCAGTATACATTTTAGTAACCTGACCTTTTAGTAACCGATTTAAAAATCGACTAATCGGCTATTTGTTGCCTAATCCTGCAACACAAAATGCGACATGACGAATTAACTTAATGCAGTGCATTTTAAAATAGTAGTATTAGTATTTTGATAGCTAACAAAATGTACCTAATAAGATAAAACAGCTCTTACACATGAAATCAATCAACAGAAACACTTTAACCTAGGCTTCGACGATGGTCTTCTATATCGCAGAGGGATCTGACCCTACCATAAAACACCAACACGACGCTTGCCAATTGAACCAACCAGGGTTTACCGACTGGATATGCACTGTCCGCATTAACTGTACTGTCTCTATTCGAATGCTTTTCAGTAAATTTATAAACGAATTGACAATTAATCTATCTTGCCTCAAAATTTGTTTATCATGCTGCATCTCTATATTCAAGGATCAGGAGAAAGCATATTTTGTCTTCGTGCCTAGTCAGTTGTTTTAAATATTAAATGATAATGTTTTTCTAAGCTCATAAAACTAAAGAGTTTGTCAATCTTAGATATCGTTTAAGTTCAAACAATCAAATTTTCCATACATATCGAAATTGTTCGAAATCCTTTTACTATTTTGGTCGATTCCCAGATTTGACTCGAAATTAATATGCGATCAATTTGTTTAAATTCGATCAATTTCGATGCTTAAATTCGAAACTAAACTATTTATAGTTTTAGATATCATAATGAATACTAGACAAAGCGTAAAATGTACTAATTATCGATAATTATTGACACAAATTATATCAATAATGACTACCTATATTTGTAAATGCTATTTCGTAATCAATGAAGCTGCGATCACTGCTGTTGAACTGGCCTTGATATATTTGACAGATGCAACAACTATCGATACATATGACAGATTTTGTAGGGGATAATGTTTGGGTCATTGTTTACGGAGTTTCGCATTTACGGTAGTTACTTGTCGAGTAATCCTCGTTCGAACTTCTATGGATAGAGAATGTTTTTCACACTTAGCCATCAATAATCAGCTCAACCGACATCGCCCCTGTACGAAACCATTATAGCAGCATAAATTGATAGTGAAATTTTTTTTTAAGATTTGTCAAACTCTTTTGGTATTTAGGGTTAATGATCTAGATCGGTGTTTCTCTATTTGTATACAATTGTCTTCTAGACGGTTCACGGGAAATCAAAGGTCATTTAACGAGCACATAAAGTACAGGTTTATTAAAGTGGCTATTGTGGATATACATCCACTTACAAGTTCAGTAAATTACTAATTAAAATTGTTTACAATAAATAAAAAAAATGAAAAATAATAAAAAAAAGCAAAAACGAAAGTGTGAAAATTGTGAGAAAACTGAATACTCTGTTAAAAAATACGTTTATTAAAGTGGATATTGTTGATATACATCCACTTACAAGTTAAGATAAGATGCTTAACTACCATCAAATATCAGCTATATCTTGCAACCGTGTTCACAATCCTTTAAAGAATACCACAATTGGCATCAAAATGGGTAATATAACTCTAAAAAATTTCATTTTTTTATAAAAAAATGAAAAATAATAAAAAAGCAAAACCTGAGGTGGGATTCGCTAAGTGTAGGAAGATACAGATAAGAAGGCGAGTTTGAAGAAAAGAATCGAAGAGTGATACAAATGATACGGAATAGAATGTCGTTTTCCATACTTAGACAGTTGAGTTTAGAGAGGCAAGAGGAAATATGGTCAAAGTGGCGAAGACGAAAAATTATTCGCACAGCTGAATTCACAAAGAGCTGGAGAAGAATAAGAGAAGATTTAGAGGAGAAAGCAAAAAGACTGAAGTAATAGTCGATTTTTGGAAACAATAGTCTGGAGAAAGGAGAGTGGCAAGACTTAAAATCAAGCGAGCTCTTAACACGGTGAAGGTCACGAAGTAGGATATTGCGAGATCAGGTTTGGTCGCGAACGAATGGATCGGGAGAAAGACAGTTGTCGAAGTGAACAGTAAGTGTGGGAATGTAGCAGAAGACTAAGATATTTTTTTTCGGAAATCAACAGGTTACAACACCGATTTTTGATGTTTATATAGGACCTCAAATTTATAAATTTTAATCTGTTTCTAAATCTTAATATGGTTTTAATTTTATTAACTTGTTTTTTAAATTATTAGATGAACAGTAGCATTCTGTTGTATGATCACTGGCGAGTACTTAAGATTACACGTTTATTCGTCAAGCCTAATTCACTTATTGAGCGAAATTCTGTCATTCTCGCAGGTAGAGATCCAGAAAATACAGGTATATATTGTTATTAATTAAATAATTAGTAATAACGTTTGCGTGAACGCGATGTTCAATTTTAAGAGGTACAAGTATTATCGTCTGTACACTGACACTTACCTCCTTGCATAGTTAAGGATTGACCAGCTGTTTTTTGATAAGGAGTTTTGAAGCTTAAAAATTTTCCCTGTTAATTTCTGTTGTGAGCTTGAAAAATAAAAAATACGCGTAAAAGCTATAAATAGTTTTAATGTGATACGAACAATCACAAATGTTTAGTAAAATACTGAAAAATGTCGACAAATGTTATCGTCTACAGCATTTCAACATTCTGTTATACAACTGTTTAACTGTGCCAAGTTAATGAAACCGAATCCAAATACAAACTTTTCGGCCACTACTCTTTAGTCAGCTTATTATTTAAATGCAATACATGCATTCACTTGTAAAATTGAAAATAAAAAACCTAAGTTCTCAGAAAATAAAATACAATAAAATATTAAAAATCCAATAAGATATTAAACGTTAAAAATTGTCTTGGTGATAACGAATATATATAATTTTTCCTGTCAGTTCCACTCGCTACGCTCGCGGATTGATTTAGCGTAATCTCGCGATAAAATATCATGCAAAATATCAAACTCAAATCCCTATTCCTGATAACACATATTCTACGTCGGAATGCAACGATCGTTATAGAAGTTTGGAAGTTGGATGCGATTGTAAAGATAGTGACGTCTGGACTCTTGTTTGAGTTAAAATATCTGACCGTTCAGCGTATCAAAGTAAACCGTTTACATGTGGCTTTTGCACATCACTAAAACTTTTACAGCTATACTGCTCATCCACTTCTGTTTCAAATACGACTACGCAGATTGATACTGTTTTCGACGTTTCCCTCGCATCAACATCTGACTTCGAATCGTATAATCCAATTCTTGAACCTTCTCTCACACACTCTTCGTTCAACTACGGATAAAACTTTCATTCATCTTCATCATCCTAACAATGCAAACCGTAAAGCTGTTCATCTCGTATATTTTCTTTCTTATTCCTCCCCCATCTAAATACATCTCATACTTCTTTCTTCGCTTCACGTACTCCTTATTCTACCTCCGCCGTATCACTTCTCAATAATTTACATATTTCCGTCAGAATCATCTCCAGTAACATCTCCGATCAACCGATTCAACACTCCACTTCTGTCACACATGCTCCAACTTATCTTAATTCTCCATCGAGCACCCCCGTCATTCCCAGTTCTACCTGCTCTTATGCCTCTACTCCTACCAGCCATGTTCGTCAACCACATCCACGTAATGGTTTTCCTTGCGCGATCGCTGAATTATCATATCTAACTTAAAGCTTCCCGAATCTGATTCTCCTCAATGTCGCCTCGGTGATGATGTATCTGCTTTCAGGTATATCCTCTCAACCATTCTTCCTGATGATAATCCATCCCTTTTCAATAATATCGCTTGTATCTTTTATCCGTTTAAACAAATCCAATAAATTTAATCATCTCAGTCATCCAATACTAAAAATCGTTTTCCGACATAGTTCACATGTTTCCTTGGTACTCGCCCTACGTTTTAAACTTGCTACCACTTCATCTACTTGTCGTATCAATAATGACCGCTTCCCTTCTGATATTGCCCGGCTCAATTTAGCTCGCACTGAGAAACATCGACTTGAAACAAACGGCGAGTCATCCTTATCAATCCGTCAAATCAACGACAATTTTCACGTCGTATACAGGAGGCCAAAAATCCGATGGCGTCCCGTCTTTCCCCTGTCTTCTTTGCTAGTCGATCTCGCTCCTGAGCATATTTTTCGTTTTAGTATTTTCAACACTCGCTCCATTCTTTATAAAGCTGATATGCTCCTTGATATCTTCGATTCATTATCTATCGATATTCTTTGCATTACCGAATCCAGGCACTCTGACTCTGACGATCTTGTTATTCGTCTATGTCGCTCTGGTTGTTCTCTAATTGAATCAGCTCTTCAAATTGTCTCTTCCACATCTACTGCTTCTAACGATGGCGGTATTGTTGCCATTGCTCATCACCAAACCTCAATGCGTAAAATTATGTTAACATCCGTTGCACTTCGTTCGAATTACTCATATGCAGATAATCAACTCCTTTCCCATGGAACTTATGATTATGTACTCTCCAAGCTCATCTGTCCCCTCACGTGTTCTTAACGACCTTGCAGAACTTCTGCTCACTGTTCATTGTCTTATACTCCTTATTTTGTTCTCGGTGACTTTAACATTCGTCTTGATCGCCCGTCTCCCTCTGACTCTATCACTTTAACTAATCTTTTTTTCTGATTTTAACTATAAGTTACTTTCAACAAGCCCAACTCATATTCTCGGCGGTGCTCTCGACATCATTGCTGTTCCTAACTGCTTCAATGACTATACCTCCTTGTCAATTACTTATCCTGGTTTGTCTGATCATTTCCTTGTCACTCTTACTCTTACTCGTCCCCATTCTCCTTCTCCGCCTCCAACATTAGCTACTCTAAGTTGACCTTTGAAACTTCTCGATGTTCCTATCCTCTGTTCTGCCACACTCAATAATTAACTCTGTTCACTTCCACTTAACTATCTTTCTCCCGATGATCTATGCATTCTGTTTGATTATGAACTTATGTCTATCATCAATAACCTTCTCCTAGTCAACTTTATCGTTCTCAGCGCTTGCGCCATGCTCCCTGGTTCGATTCTGACTGTAGTCTTTCTAGGCGTCGACTTCGTCACTCTTTTCGTATGTATAAACGCTTTCTTAAACGTTCACCCAACTCACTCCAAATCTTCGTGATTCCTGCTTTTCTTGACGCCGTTCACATCTCATTCTTATACGTACTAAACGTACTCTCTTTTGGCGAAATCAACTCGAGTCATCTTCCAACTCTAAATCTCATTGGAAATCTTAAACTTAATTCTTTCACGATCATCTACTCCTTATAATATAAATCCTGATGAAGTTTCTTCTTATCTACAAACTAAGCTATCTAATATACTTTCCCTACTACCCATAGCCCCTTGTACCCTCGCTTCTCTTTAAATAATTCCCTCCCTGAGCAATTCAACCTTCTTCCCGTTTCATCTGATGGTTTCTTCGGTTCTTCTTTCTTTTCCTAATAAAACCTCTCCTTCTGACCCAATTCCCATTCACTTACTTAAAAAAATCTGCTCATTTAACTCACCATTCCTAACCACATTGTTCAACTCGTCCATCCGTAGCTGCACATTTCCTTCCACCTGGAAATGCGCCACTGTTCGTCCTCTCATCAAAAAGCAATATCTCGATTCCTCACTACCATCTTCGTACCTTTCTATCTCACTTCTCCCAACCCTCTCTAAACTCCTTGAGCGTCTTGTTTTCAAGCAAGTTAATACATATCTATTTTCCTCCAACTTGTTTCCTCCCATCCAAGCTGCTTTTCGCTCTAATCACTCTACTGAAATTGCATGTCTTAAAGTTTATAACGACTTGCTCATCTCGCGCGATCAAAAATAATGTAGTGTCATAGTTTCTCTTGATCTATCGTCTGCTTTTGACATCGTCGATCACTCGATTCTTCTACATCGACTTCGTCATGATTATGATTTCTCTTTACCTAGTGTATCAGGCTCCGTATCAGGAGCCTGATACGGAGCCTGATACGGAACCAACCGGACGGGATGGCTTCTTCCATCCTGTCCGGTGCTCCACAAAGCTCCGTATTAGGCCCTATGCTTTTTCCGCTTCTCGTTGATTTGTTTTTTATTTCTCATACATTTAACTTCCATGTTATGCAATATGCTGATGACATTCTCATCTATACTCTTACACCTGCTTATCGTATTCATGATCTTAGTGCTTCTGCTTCCAACTGTCTTGCATCAATTTTCAATCATCTTTCTTCTCTTCGTCTTACTCTGAATCCTAATAAATCCAAAACTATGCTGATCCTTTATCGACGCCCCGGCCTAGAACATGCCTTCGTATCATTAAATTTTACAATTCTTTCTATCGTTGACAATCTCGTTTTTCTAAACTTCCATTTCGACAACCGACTTTCACTTAAACCTTTCGTTAGAAATAAAGTACACTGATCTTTCTTGATTCTCCGCAACCTCCGTCAAATTCGTAGATTGATCGATTTCCTTTCTTGTATGACTCTCATATCTTATCTCCTTTTCTCAAGACTTGATTACTGTCTTAGTCTATTTTCTAACTCACCTAAATCCACTCGTCTTCCTTTACAACGCATCGTCAACGCAGCCGTCCGAATTCTCCTTCGTCTTCGTCGTTTTGATCATATATCCTACCATCTTGCTTCTCTCGATTTGCTTACAATTTATTGTCGTGTTCAAATTCGTCTTCTTCTCATTGCTTTCCGCCTTGTGACTTTTCATACCCCTTCATTTCTCAACCTTCCTTTTCTTGATAATTCTCGTCATGTTTACTGTTCCTTGCGTTCCTATAATTCCCTTCTTTTACATGTCCCAACCTACTTTACCTCTTTTGGACTCCGCTCCTTCCTGGTGGATGCTCCTCTATCGTGGAATCATCTGCCCATTCATATACGCCAGTCAACTTCCCTGCCGTGCTTCAAACGTCAAATCCAATTTCATTTAAACAATTTAAGAAATTTATCTTTATGACGTTTGTTGTGTTTTTTTTAGTTACTGGACTAAAGCGTGCAGTTGCACGCATTTGCCACTTTAAATAAATTATTATAAACTAATACGGTCGCTATTAGTTACTACATATGGATCAATTAATCCTTTTATGGCGTGCCGCTTTCGGGTTGACCTCGGGATACGCATGCAGTCTGACAAAACATATGTTTTCCTCTGCTTGATTTTGGAGCTCAAATATCAAACTTTTTGGCCACTCGGCCTTAGTCAGCTTATTGTTTAATGTGCAATACATACATTCACTTGTAAAATTGAAAAGAAAAACCTCATTTCTCAGAAAATAAAATATAATACCGTTTAATAAAAGTCGTCAAAACAACGAATTAGCTTATGAACATCTTTAAATATTTTGAGATTTCATAAGCTATACATATGAACATATATACCATATATGGATAGTATATAAATATATACTATATATGTCATTTATGTAAATATGCTATATATACATATATGAACCTATAATATATGAACATATATGTTACAACCATATACATTCGGTGGTAACGTTCATTGGAATGAATGAACGTTATTAGGATTATATAACGTTCATTATGATGTGTTCGTTAAGGATTTCAACAGTAAAAGATTGTTCAATGAAAGATCACGAGATAAAGTTATACGCGTGCCAGAAAAAGTAATCTTGCCATGTTTGCCACGCTTACTAGCGGTTGACCACCCCTTCCTAGAACATCTTTCTTTAGTAAGATAATTAATCACTTGAAAAATGATTGATTATTAGTAGATAATCAATCGATAGATAGTAAGCATTTACTAGCCACACAAATGTTGATTAATCATTTATTTTTAGCTGGAAAATTAACTAATTTTATGACTGACGGAAGGCAAATTGTTTACTTCAAATTTCTTTTGCTTCAAAACAAAAGGATCGTTTTTGTAATAAGTCAATTACGCTCAAAAATAAGTTTCGATTAAGTTGACATCTACTTTTGATATTTAAATGATATTGTTCCTTCGGATATTAACTATTAATAAGCTATTTACTTGATCAATTTTGATTTGAAAAATAGACTATGTTGCATGAACTCTTACTTCAATAAGTCCATATTGGGAATTAATTGTTTTTTTTTATGAATAATTAAGAAATGCTTTCGAACAAAACTTATACATTTATATCGCATTTTGTAATTTTCAAATGCCTATCTCCTTGTTATTTGTAAAATTACAATTCTCATGATATTTTCTTAGTAAAAATTATTTACTTAATAATTTGTCTGTTTTGATATATGTTAACTTGACTTGGTAGATGCTAATATTGATAGAATTAGTATTATTTTCAGGATGAATGGAAAAAATGTGAGCCTAACCTCGTTATGTTATAATCTATGTGCATGTTATGATAATTCGTATTAGCAAAATATTGCCTAATTATTGCCAGAAGTTCTGTCGATATTCGTATAAATACAGAGTTTGCTCTTCTTTACAGGAAATACTCCATAAAGTATCTCCTGTAAAGTATCTCTTGGGAACGTAGAGTAAGAGGGAATGTGGGGAACTCATCAATAGAGATGTGGGGCGAGTGTTGTCTAAGAAAAAAGGGTTGATGAACGATATGGATCCGACAGCGATGGGACGAAAAGTTACGAGAAGACGGAGTTGGATGCGGATGTGGATGGTTGGTCAGAAATAGGTTTCGATGATGGCAATAACGAAGTTTATTCATTCACCTTCAAAATTGAATAGTGTATTTGGTAAAGAAAAATTGCGAAAGTAGGAATCAGTTCGATCAGTCAGACAGATTTAATACAACTATTTATATATTATTAGTGGGATTTTGGTAGTTGCATCTCAAATAAGCAGATATTTAATATCGGATTATTTTTGTTTACTGCGTCAAATGCTTTACGAAACGCTTGACACGCCTCATTTAATATTTTAAAATTTTTAATGAGTGGGTGCCAGAAGCACAACGTAATGTCAAACACAGTAACCTGATAGCATAGCAGTTCCTCCTGATTACCTCTAATTCTTATTCTGATACAACGTCTGTTATTTCTTAGTCAATTCATAAAAATGACTTTTATTTTAAATTTCAATTTTTTTATTTTAACTTGATTCAAATTATGGAAAATCTAAAAACAATTATTAATTTTATTATTTTGTTATTACTTTTTGATTTAGCATTATTATGTTTTGTTTAGTTTATAATTATATTAAATACGTAGACTCAGTTAGCTGATTTGACATTGTGTTTTAACGTGCCAAACACATTGAGTTAAACACATTGTGTATTCAACCTGTCAAATACATTGCACCGTGTTAGACATGCGTTCCAGCGGTACCCACCCGATCTCTAGATAGTAAACTTACGACACTAGGAATTGTAATGCACACGTGACTGCGATATTGTAAGTCACATATCTGACATTCCTTAATATGTTGTGTCTAAGCATACAATACAATACACAACAGTAATACCATCAGCGAAATAATTAATTAAAATTAAATAATGTAAATGAATTCTTAAGATATCATTGCGATTGATGCCAAATGAAGTTGATAAGATCAATATCAATTACTTTCGATTCCTAATTATAAATAGCTCTTAGATAAAATGTTCTCAAATAAAAAGTTATCAAGTAAAATTAAAATTAAATGTTTAGCCGGACCTGTGTATAGATGGCGTTGTAAATTCAAATGCAAGATTATCTCTGTCAATGTGAAAGTCGGTGAAACAATCTGTAGACAGTAATGTATTTTTTCCATTTTATTTTTTTACGGCAGCTATAATTTAGAACTGATGTTCTTACATACACGAAAGAATGTGATCATCCTATTGTTCTTAAAGATTTATGTGCAGAATGCGGAGCAGACTTGAAAAGTTTCGGTATAAAACTCGACACGTAAGATTATCATTTGACCTGTATATCTACCTGCCATTCATTGATATGCAGAAAATGAGCCGAGCTCTAAAAGAACAAAACTCTCAATACTCCACACAATACCGGAATTAAAAGTTTCGGAGAAGTTATGTATCTTACAATTGCACTTGAACTTTGATTCTATTTTATTCCTTTCAATTAATATTGTTTAAAAACTATTGACAGCCGTGAAGAGCGAATAAAATACATAATACGTTTATTTTAAATTAATATACCTGTGCAGTCATGAAGAGCGTATAAAATATATACTGTTCAGTCATTTTTACCATTGAAATTTTGATGACTATTTTTTATTCTGCACACTCCTTCAATCCTATTTATAAGCCAACAGCAGTGCGCTACATTTCAGTATTGGTAGACCTCATCAGCTACTGATCAAATACCTACATTTCACGTTTCGGTTCTTTTAATGTTGACTGACGATCACTCGACTCGTCTGATTTTATTGGCAATTAGATTTAATGAAAGACTTTTGTCTTACATTTTGCAAATTTAATTGAAATCTTTTCTGATTTAAAATTAAATCAGCGTTGTTAGAAGAAGATTATACCTTCAATTTGAAAACCTACCTATTTCATCTAATGATTGCTATTATTAAATTAGTTATCTATAGTTTGTTTTCTATTTTCAAATTGATATACCTGTGCAGTCATTGTTACTATTGAAATTTTGATGACTATTTTTATTATGATGCTACTTTAATCCTATCTACAAGCCAATAGCATTACGCTACACTTCAGTATTGAATGAACCTCATCAGCTACTTATCCAATACCTGCATTTCAAGTTTCAGTCCCTTTAATGATGGATGACGATCATTCGATTCGTCTGCTTTTTGGCATTTTAGATTTAATGAAATACTTTTATCTTAGAAGGATGATCTTGTCTTTTTTCTTTTTTAATTCAAATTAATTGTGCAGTCAACGCTACAATTAAATTTTTTGATAACACCAAACGTTACTTTAATCTTATATAACTGACATGTGATATTTATTGACATGTGTTGTTACATTTATAGATAGTTCTAATAAAGCCATTTATCTACGTGTTTCGGTTCAATTTATTCGAAATATTGTTCATAGATAAACAATTACAGTCATCAATCCTCGACCTATGTCCTGATCATGTTAACTGCGGAAGATAATGGAATTATTGGCTTCAGCTATAGATAGTTCTAATAAAGCCATTTATCTACCAACGCAGATTAAATTTAATCTGCGTTGTTAGGATAAGGTGCAACCTTTAATTTGAAAACCTACCTATTTTGAAATTAATCATTAATTCATAATGATTACTATTATCAAACTAGTCTTCTATAGTTTTTTTCCTAATTTTAAGTTGATATATCTTGCTGTCATTGTTACTATTGAAATTTTGAAGACTATTTTTATTCTGCACGTTGCTTAAATCCTATCAATAAGCCAATAACAGTACGCTACATTTCAGTATTAATGGACCTCTTTAGCTACTGATCCAATACCCATGTTTCACGTTTCGATCCTTTTAACGTTGACTGACGATTACTTGACTCGTCTGATTTTATGGGCAATTAGATTTAATAAAAGACTTCTCTTACATTTTGCAAATGTAAGTACTGCTGCTGATTCAATAACTGCGTACTGCTGTTAGCTTATAGATATGATTACAGTAGCGTGCAGAATAAAATAATCATCAAAATTTCTATGGTAACAATGGCTGCACAGGTATATCAACTTAAAATATTGAATGCAGTCTTCATCGTACTTTAGTTTCACGATAATCGTATATTTTTGTTACAGTCCTGCCGGGTTCTTTATCATATGTACGTGAATACGGATCTTTTCCATTTAAAAATAAATCAATATTTTAAGACGGTAATTAGAAAGGACAGTAATTGGTAAGCTGATAATTAGTAAGGCGGTAGTTGGTAAGACGGTAATGCTAGAAACACAATTCAATCTGAATGTCAATACAATTATATTGTAATATATAAGGTTATATTAAGTTATTTAAGGTTATATAGTTATATAAGGTTATAACCTTATATGCGATTATGAGGTTATAAGGCTATAACTTTATATTTAACTTAGGCAATAGGCTAAATTTATTTTGGTACCATATAAGTATATAGATATAAACTTATAACTTATGTTTATTCAAGTTAATTATAACTTGTATTTTTTAATTATTAAAAATATTTTAAATTGTAAAGAATTTTCGCAGGATGTTTTGCGAAACTTTGACTTCGTAGACTTTTTTGACTTATTGCGCAATTTACAAAAAATTCTAAACATGCTCGGAGTAAATGTACATATTGCCTATTGCACACGACTAATATTAAAAAATATTTATAAACTACAAATATTCCAGTATATTGTATTTATAAATACTTCTTGATTCTTAATTATCAAAGTAGCCATTGCCATCTTTCATTGGTTTTTTACTTTTTATATCACACCAACGTAAGCAATGATCTACATTAAAACGTAAGGAAAATCCAAAAATTAGTCTAGCTATCATCCGTATTTATCCATTATCTTTTTAATGCCTATTTTATCTCGTTTATCTCTCCAATTTTGATGTGTCTTTCAATGTCTTTTAACTTTGATCTAATTAGGGTGGATCTCTTTCAATCATCTATCGGAATCTTCCTTGTTGTAGGTTAATGCGAGCTTAACTCGATTTAATTCCTACATCTCTTCGCAAGCTAACGGCATCTTTTCGACTCCCTTTAAAGTCACATTTTCAATCCCACCCTGACAAAGCTCAAAGTCCTAGCCAAAATGTTATACCTTCCCAATATCTCTGATTCCTTCAGACAGGCTCTCTCGGAAAAATATTGGAGTTCTAGGGATAGGTTCCAACAAAGCAGGGATAAGCGAGTGTTGTTCACCTTAATCCTTCTTGATCTTTCTTTTGGAAGATATTCAAGAAGTTTGTTTAGCTGGAGATAGGGAATCCAGTTAGATTGGTAACATAGGCCTTGATAAAGTTTTTGAGGAATCACTCTCCCTTCATAATTATGAAGCCATACTCTCTTCCTAACTTATCCCTACTATGGATAGGTTTTATTATGTTTAGTCAATTTAAAATGTTTTATAGTCAAGTTAAAAAGGTTATTAAATAAATCGCGTGTAATTATGAATGTATTTTGAAAGGTCGCGTGACCTTTTTTATTTCAACAATAAAAACGTTTTGCAATTATGATCAATTATATATTTCTCACAAGTTCTCACAGGTTATGTCCTTAAAGGAATCTCGGAAAATTCGAGCACCCAAGCGAATCTTACTTATATTTGCCTAGCACCTGTGCTAAACTCTGTTATCATGCAAATTCGCCTCTGACTATCGTCTAACATAGAATAGCACCGTCATGGAAGTAAATTATTTCCGTAATCTGTTCTTAGGATGTATTGCATCACTTCTAATTTTGTGAATTGAGTTCGAATTGTGTGCATGTTGTAACCACGTTTAATGAGTTGACTGTTCAATCATATAGTTTATTATTAAAATCGCAATCGTAGATGACTGCTATGCGCATGTATGTGCATAAGGACAGATTGAGGCTTCATGCAAACGGTTGTCTCAAAACGTGGATACATCAAATAGTTAATTTAAGTTGTTTTTCTGGAACGGGAGTTTAAATCTGTCAAGAATGTAAAGATTCAAACTGTGATTAAATATTGCTCGCTTAGTCATACTATAAATATATCGTCTATATACGACTGTAGTACAAAGGTTTTACGAGTGATTTATCCAAGTAGGTAACTTTAATGCCATCCATCAAAATATTTGCTGATCGATTGACATTTTATATTTCGCCCTCGTTGGGATGTGAGTGTATAACGGCTTAAGTGTGCAATCACTCTCAAAGAACCGGATTGCCAGATTTGTTTGATGGTTTCGATTTTCTGTGATAATGACAGTGTACTACCTATGTAACGACGTAGTTAAGGAATTTCTTTAGTTCATTATAGAGAAATTTCAATAGTAATTCACTTGTAGTTTATTTACTTCTAATTATTAAACTATCTATTTATAACCTCTGTTCTTTGTGAACTAGAACGTTCTGAACCGCTTACGTGATGGTCGTAGATTTTACCTGATTGTCGTAGATTGTTTACAGTTACTGCTAAAATTCCATTTTTACTTTCGAATCTGTCAAGATGTTGATTAATGACTTGACAAACGGATACATATTTATTGAATACGTTACGGTATGTAGCACAATCGTTAAACTGACACTCAAGCTCAGCGATATACTCAGATCATTTCCAAATATAGTTCACATCGTTTTTCTATGCCAACCCGTCGTCTTATTTATTTGTGACGCTCATTTATTTTTATATATCGTTTCCACAGCTCGTGATCATAACATTTTATTGCGTGATCTTGTTGAACGGCATCAGTCATTGAAGAGAAAAGCTTAAATATCACTCAGTCTAGTGCTGTTTTCGTTCTGTGTCGATCCATGACTTATCAATTACATCATTGATGCCATCATAATAAGATCTAAATTCATTTCGTCGCACGCTTATTTTGTACTTTTGAGGTATAGCGTATTGTGTACTTACAGCTTTAAAGGATTAAAATTCGCCTTTCTAAGCTTCATCATCTTAGTTTGACAACATAAGTTGTAATCGTCGTCATAAAGCTAACTGAATATCAATTAATTGATTACAATTTGCTCAACGGTTTCGATCTTTCAAAAATAAACGATAACTAAATTGCTTTCAAACGATAGCTAACTCGTTAGCGTAAAGTACCGAAATTATATCACCGATTTTCTTTAAGCTTAATACCAACTGTATAAAAACCAGCCCATGTGGTGAGTCAAGTTGTAATGAGCTGGTTTATATGTAGCTATGTTTATATTTATGACGCTATACACTATTGAAGCCGGTAAAAACAATGCCTGTTTTTTACATGGATTGATTAATATGCTTATCACAGCTTAAACTATTCAAAGTCGGTAATCTCAAATCGAGGAGAGTTTCAGTGTGATCCACCAAGTTTCATTCTTTTTAATTATTTTTGTTTGATCTTCCTACTAAGCTCAGCGAAAATAATCATGATATAATTTCGGTACACTACGATGTCGATTTATCGATTTAGCATTCGTTTTACTGATATTATATCCGGGCAAAGCGCGTCAAACTTATTATATAACTACTGTTACGATAATTATCTAATAATCAACTTGAAAGCTTTCAACTTTAAACAGATTGGTAACTGTCATGCACGATATTTGAAACGAGTCGTCGGGGTATTACCTAAATCATCCAATGATATCGTTGGATTCTTAGTAGGGGTTCAATCTTTGTTCAATCTTTGTAAGAGAACTCTTAAGTCTCAATCTTATCGAAAAATTGCTAATAAACCTTCAAAAAATAGAGTCTATGATACGAGCATTAGACCCTGAGTTCTATTTGATTCATATTTATAAGCAAACTAACTGGATGGATCCGTTTGGTAGGAACGGAACATACAAAAATACCATTTAAAATTTTGTGTAAAATGTATAATGGGCCACGTAAGATTATCAACGTGTCACTGTGATTATTGTTTCGAATGTTTCACGTCATTGTGTCATGTATTCACGTTTATTTATTTATCGAAACTGTCTCTCTATCGAAGTTACCTATTAGCCTGCCCGTAATTGATATTCTATAATTCACGAACATCAACACGGAATTTTATTGCAATATCTACTTGATTTGCTCACTGTTTGCAACTTTTGAGGTTGTCTGTTTATGACCTAAGCCGAGATGCAAAGTTGTTTAAATAACTTTAACTAGATAATTATAAATTATTATAATTATTATAAATTATTAATATAAAGTTAAATAATTAAAATTTATATAAAAATTGTAGATAATGTGATTTTTTACACTTTTTACAATTTCTGTGGTCTTCCTCTTGGTCTCTTTCAATCGAACTCGATTTAAAATAGTGCATGCGCCTGTATGTTCACGTCTGCCCTCAGTACATATCGATACCATCTCAGCCTTGATTCTCTCAGTTTGCCTGCTATGGGTGCTACGCCAAATCGCTTTCGGATGTCTTCGTTACCAATATGGTACTGGCGAGTTTTTCACGCGATCCACCTTAGCATTTTTGTTTTTATACATCACAGCTTCTGCTTTTGCTGTCATTGTTCAGCACTCATCACCGTACATTGTTACAGGCCGTATCACGCTTCTGTAGAACTTCGATTTGAGTCTGTCTGGCATACGTTTGTCGCACAAGACTATAGTGGCTACTCTCCATTTCGTCCAGCTAGCTTTGATGCGAGTGGTGACGTCTTTTGCCATTCCTCCTGTGCTGGAGATGACTAATCCCAGATATTTGAACGCATTTGTCTTTGGCAGAGGAACGCCATTTAAATAATTATATAAATGATTATTTAATAATTATTTAATATTACTAGATAATATCTTTCAGCTTATCATTCAAATTTATAATTTAACTTTCACCAGGGACAAAGAGTTATTACTTATTATGCAATGCAACGTTAAGTTTATTTTATTATGGTATTCTAAATATAAAATATTCCTGATTTCTTCCGTATGACTTTTTAGTACATAGTTCCTAGTACATAATTCTTTAGCTTTAAAAATTATAAGCGTTGATGGTATAGAAATAGATTAAATAATAATTCACTTGCATGCTTATTGAATTTTTCTTCTCAATGGTAATAAAATTCGTGTTTAATATTTTGATTATTTTTTGACGCGTTTTTACTGTAGAGTGATTTTATAGGAAGCCAAGAAAGTTGGAAATCAGGATTTATCTACACTTCTCCGGCAAAGACGACTTGATCTCCTAGTTGATCTAGATGAAACTTTAGTCAACACTACTGGAGAGCATGTTGACATTAGACTACAAAATATTTATCATTATAAGCTGGGTTCCACTTCGCATACATGGTATCACACCGCCATTCGTCCTGGAACACATCAATTTCTTAGAAATATATCAAAACTCTATCAACTACACATATTTAGCTTTGGCGATCGCGATTACGCTCACCGTGTTGCAAGGTAACTTTTCAAACTGTAATAGTCTATTAGCTGATTTTAAATTATAATCGGAAATATTTTCGTTCAAAGGAAACAGATAACAAATAACTTAATTAAAAAAGTTAACAAATAGCTATATTTTATTATATAAATTAACACATCAGATCAGGTAACTGAATCTACGTATATTCAATTATTTATAAATTAAACATACTGATAAATAAAAATAATAAAATAATTTAAGCATATTAATCATTGATTATTTAGTATCTTTTTCTAATACAAAGTATATTGTTTATTATCCATACATTCTGAGACGTTGTATCAGAATAAGGATTAGGGGTCATCAGGAGGAACTACTATGCTATCAGGTTTCGGCCCCTAACTCCCTGCCCAACAAAGCAGCGGGACCAAATACGTGTTAAGGACGTATTTCCGCTGGCGAAACTTGATTATATAGTATCTTATTCTTATACAAAGTATATTATTTATTATCCATCCATAAAAATATTTTCCGCTAATGATTTTAAATTTATTTTAAATAATATTATGTTGATTTATATATTTTACTATTTTCTGCTTGATGTTATTTTTATAGTAACCTAGTTTAAAATATGTATCTATTAAATTATTTAAATGATTTTGAAGAAAGCCAATATCATTACATATTGTTGCAATTCTTAAAATTTCATTATTTAATGTATTATATTTTATATTATATGGTATGCATGAATGCTCATGCAAAAATATGTTTCTTGTAAATTTAAATATGTCGTCTTTACGATATGAATTAGTAGCAGTTTTAATTGATGTTAAGTTTATGTTCATATCTAGATATACACCTTCTTTATCATTAATATTGGCTTTATTCAGAATAAGGCTTTCTGGATAAATTTGTTCATTTTTTAAATACAAATTATTCAAGTTAAAGGAACATCATCAATATATCAAAACATATATTTCTATTTCATACTTTATATGGTTTTGATTTAAAACTTAAAAATAAAAAAACTAAAAACTAAATTTGTTCATAACAAATTTATATTCTAAAGAAGCTTAAAAACATGTCAGCTATAATTGATCTACTATAGCCTATTATTGGGTAACTTTTTATTTTCATAAATATAGATATCCACACTTTTAAATAATTTTGATTTATCAAAATATTTAAGAATTCTATAAACTCAATTTTATCCATATATTTATATTTACTTGATGGTTTAATTTATGTTAGACATGCGTTAATATTTTTCCGAATATAAAATTAATTAATTTTTCTAATGCATCTTTAATATCTGCTAAATCTAGATTTGTATAAAACGTACTAAAATCATTTCATTGATTTAATTTAGCTATTTCAATAGTTGTTATTATATAGTTATAATTTAATTTAGTAAGTTCTGTATACATATCTTTATTAATTTTATTTTTATTTTTATATTTTTTATTTTCATTTTCTTTTTAATTTGATCTAATATATAAGTTTTCCAAATGGTTATCCTTGATGTATTTGGGCTTTCACTATGATCAGCTTGCTAAAGTAAGAATTAATCAATTCTTACTTGATAAAGTAAGAATTATTCTTACTTTATCTCCTTAAAGTAAAAATATAACGAATTGTAAATTTTATTTTTATTGTTATTATTATTTAATCTAAATTTATACCCTTTTGATAGCATTTTCCTTAATTTATTGTTTTCAATTAATTCTAGATTATGGGTACATATAATGAACTTTCGCTTTTGTGGGCTTGTAAGCACACAGTCTGTGTGCATTTGCCACATTAAAAAAACTTTCAAACTAAAACTTTCAAACTAAAGCATAACAATTAATTAGCGAATCAATAAATCAGTATTATAGATAATACATATTTATTTTATCAAAACTATATATAAGTTTTCCAAATGCTTATCTTTGATGTATTTAAGCTTTTGCTATTAATCAGTTTACCAAAGTAACCATTTAAGTCGCTATATAAAAATTGTAAATTTTAGTTTTATTATTTAATTTTGGATTCCAAAATTATTTAATTTAAACTTTATATAATTTTTAATAATTAATATTTGAATAATTGCTTTCAAAAGAAGACACATTCTAATCTGTTTTCAAATTCTAATTCAAAAAAGACAAAGTTATTACTAGCTTTATCAATAGTTGTTATTATATAGTTATCCTTTAATTTAGTAAGTTCTTTATACATATCTTTATTAATTTTATCTTTCCTTTTATAATTGTTTGTTATTTTCATTTTATTTTTAATTTTATCAAATATATAATCTTTCCAAATTTTTATCTTAGATATATTCGAGCTTTCACTATTAATCAGCTTACTAAAGTAATCATTTAAGTTATTATATAACGAACTGTAAATTTTATTTTTGTCGTTGTTGTTATTTAATCTATATTTATACCCTTTCGATAGCAGCTTTCTTAATTCACAATTTTCAATTAATTCTAGATTATGGGTACATATATGTTCATTTATTTTATCAAAACTAAGACTTTTGCAATTGCATTCTGTTTTTAAAATGATTTTAGTAATAAGTTCACTTGTCATGTATTAAACTCAAATGCACTACTGTTGTCCAATACACTATCATCCATCGACGCCATTATATTTGCTTCATTATTTTCCACTTTATTATATTATATAATAAATATGATGAATCATTAAATAATAAATCATTATATAATAAATTCGTATGCTATCAAAATGTATTTTAAGTTGTATTGTATAAGGATATTATCAAATGTTACTTACTAAATAAATATTTTATTTTTAATTTTATCAAATATATAAGTTTTTAAGCCTTCACTATAAATCAGCTATTATCTATTAATAGCACAAATTCTTTTGCAGAATTAATACTGAAATAGTGTTTTATACCTGTTTTAATTTCGATTACCTTGCGATATTTTATTAAAATGTGCTTTAATTACTTCAAGTATTTTATTCATATAAACAGAAAGTGGTTTTAATGTACATTTAAACGCACTACATATAAACCTAGGTTTTATTGGATTTTTATGTAATTTTGGATTCCAATATAATATAGGTATAGTTTTATTATCTAATTCAACCTTTATACCCTTTTTATCCATTATAGAACAGTGACTTGTAATAATTGTTTCTAAACTCAACTCACTACGTTCATATGTTGGATTTACATTTAAATCATTAGAATTAACCTCTTTCATTAGTATATCATAATAAAGCTTTTTGCATATGAAGACAAAGTTATTACTAGCTTTATCAATAGTTGTTATTATATAGTTATCCTTTAATTTAGTAAGTTCTTTATACATATCTTTATTAATTTTATCTTTTCTTTTATAATTGTTTGTTATTTTCATTTTATTTTTAATTTTATCAAATATATAATCTTTCCAAATTTTTATCTTAGATATATTCGAGCTTTCACTATTAATCAGCTTACTAAAGTAATCATTTAAGTTATTATATAACGAATTGTAAATTTTATTTTTGTCGTTGTTGCTATTTAATCTATATTTATACCCTTTTGATAGCAGCTTTCTTAATTCACAATTTTCAATTAATTCTAGATTATGGGTACATATATGTTCATTTATTTTATCAAAATTAAGACTTTTACAATTGCATTATGTTTCCATTATGTTTCTAATATTATCGTTACATATTGATTTTAATTCTTTATTATAATCACAAATTTTTCGTCCTAATGGTGGTAGGAGTTCATACCTTATTTTAGGAATATATTTACTTAAATCTGACCCTATTATTTCTTTACTTTTAGAATATTTAAAAGTCCGGCTATATTTATGTTATCTATACATTTATTAATGAAGTTTATGATTAATGTATATTTTCTATTGTTATTATTAACATTTATTGTACGATTATAGTATTTTGTATTACAATAACTGTCTATTATACAACTTTGCCTATCATAGTCGTTAATTAATTTTTGATTCATTGAACATATGATATCTTTAGATGAAGACATTGTGTTCTGTTTGATAAATGTAGATTTGACGTCTTATACGTCACGGTCTTTTCCCTATGTTGGATATTTGAACTTTAAAAGTTCAATATTTGTAATTATCAAAACACCAAGATCTGAAAATTCCAAAAATTGCGAGCTATTTTTAAAGTGTTCCGATAATGCCAGGCAACCATAAAAATTTCAGAATTATAGAATTACGCGTAAACTTTTTATGGGCATTCATGCAATTTATTAGTCAATTCATAAAAATGACGTTTATTTTAAATTTAAATTAATCTAGATATAAATTTAAAGAAACATTTTTGCATGAGCATTCATGCATACCATATGATATAAAATTTAATGCATTAAATAATGAAATTTTAAGAATTGCAACAATATTTAATGATATTGGCTTTCTTCAAAATCATTTAAATTATTTAATAGATGTATATTTTAAATTAAGTTACTATAAAAATACCATCAAACCGAAATTAGTAAAATATATAAATCAACACAAAAATATTAAAAATAAATTTAAAATCATTAGCGTAAAACTTTTATGGATAAATAATAAATAATATACTTTGTATAAGAATAAGATACTAGATAGTTATTTCAGAGGAAATACATCATTAGCATGTATTTGGCCCCGCTGCTATGTTGGGTAGAGGAGTTAGGGGCCGAAACCTGATAGCATAGCAGTTCCTCCTGAATGACCTCTAATTCTTATTATGATACAACGTCTGTTATTTATTAGTCAATTCATAAAAATGACGTTTATTTTAAATTTTATTTTTTAACTTGATTTAAATAATAATAACTTGACACAATAATATAAAGAATAAATTTAATTGATTGATCAACATAACGATAACCTTAATGTTTTTTTGAAAACATTAAGGTTATCAACACATTACATATTATTATGTAATGATATTGGCTTTCTTCAAAATCATTTAAATAATTTAATAGACACATATTTTAAACTAGGTTACTATAAAAATAACATCAAGCAGAAAATAGTAAAATATATAAATCGAATAAATATTATTAAAAGTAAATTTAAACAATTATGCTGGAAGTTTGTATGTTAATTAAAGTTACTTTAAAAATACAAATTATGTTACCTCTACAGTGTTCAACAGCAAATATAAAAAAAGAAAATATAAAATTACATTATTTTGAAAGAAACAACAATAGGGATTTCATCTTGTGTGCTTATTTTAGCGAATCTCCTTTTAAACACCAACAATGACCTGTAAGTATATTAATGTCCCATATTTCCAGAAATCTGGCCTCATTGTACTTTATATCTTGGTGAAATATTGTTCCTTGCTCGTCACTATAATATCCACAATTGTTAGGAAAATAGTCAAAATGTGATTTTAAGAAGTGGAGTTTTATAGCTATTCTAACCCCTAGAGTTTGAAAGTTTTTGTTTAGGCTTTTCACTATCGCTTCATTTTCTGGACTTCTATGATTTCCAAGGGAGTTTTGACATAATGCTTTGAAATATTGCCATGCATTTGTTTCATCTACGCATACGATTTTGTAAAACCATGATTTTTCATTAATATTCTCATTGATGATCATCAAAAATACCTGCAGGCAATTTGGCTTCACAAACTGACGGAAACTTTTAGACAAAAATATAAATGTTTGGATTTCCTTATTTAATGGTTCCACAAAACTACGCATTAAACCTAATTTGATGTGGACGGGTGAAAGTAAAATTTTGATAGGATCAATTAGCGGTGGATATTTAATATAATAAAAGCCTATGCGGAATTTTTCACGAAGTATCCATACTTCTTGCTCATAGTGATGTCTCTCAGCTCTACTGTCCCATAAACATAGTAAGCATTGATATTTTGTGTATCCTCCTTGCAATCCGAGTATACAAGCCACAACCTTAAGATATCCATAAATTCTCCATTTATGATCCTTATACTTCAGAGCGACAAGTAAAACTTTAATTATATCGCAGATCTCACTTAATTAGATGGATGATCCACTGGTACATATGCTACTTTATTTCTTATGCACAAACGAACAGCCTTCACACTTATGGTTGATGAATTTATGAATAATATCCATTCATCTGATATATAAGGCACACCACAGGCTTCAACCAAGCCGATGACATTGTCACAATATACTATTGTCTTATTCTCATTAGTAGAGGAGTATCTTCGGAACTCTTCATATCTGCTTCAGTACCATAATATTGGGAAATAATAAATTTTTCTCCCTAAGTATTGAACCCAATAATTGGGCTAACTCTTTTGATAAACCTAAACCTCGAGTTGAGTCATTCAATTTTGCTTGACTCAAAGACAGATTTGCTAAATTTGAAAGTCGAAGGGATAAATGAGGAAAAAGTGTCTATCTCTTCACCGGCATGTTCATATTCCTCTTCACTTGCTCGAAAAATATCAAGATCATGGGTTAATGATGATACTGGTACTTCAGCACTGTGGAGTACTGGTCTTCTGGCCAATGGAAGATCAGGGTAGACAAAACATTGTTTTTCTTCTTGTTTACTCCTTTCGAGTCAATCCGTCACGTGATTTATGTTTTCTCGCTACTGCATGTGGCTTCCGAAAGGTAGGGAGTTGATTTTTCCTTTAATCCACCTTCTGAGATTTTCTACACATGTTTTGCAACATAAATAAGAGGCAAATGTTTTATCTTGATCTCCCCATTTCATCCAAAAATATGCGTCATAGCTTGCTTTTACAAATGAAGTAATCTTTGATTGCTGTTCAAGAAACGTCACTTGAACACATATATAACAGAATCTATTAGAGCAATTTTTGCATTTTCGATTCATTTTTCAAATTTTATTAATCAGATAGCTGAGTCTACGTATTTTAAAATATATCTCATATAATAAATAATTATACAAGATGTTATACAATTTATATTTATATCAAGTTAAAATTTAAAATTGAAATTTTAAATAAAAAGGAACTGCGATGTTACTAGGTTTCGACCCATATTATTCGACCCAACATAGCTGCGGAGCGAAATCCGTGCTAATGACGTATTTCCTCTGATGAAATTTGATTATTTAGTGTATCTTATCCTAATACAATACATATTGTTTATTACCCATCCATAAAAATTTTTTGCTTAGTAATTTAAATAAATTTTTAATAATATTTTTTATATTGTAAAATTATAAGAAAAATCTCCATTAAACTTGCTTAAAAATTAGCAGAAAAATAGTCGTTTCGAGAATACATATTCTTTCAGTATCTCTGACAGAGGTTATATTACTATAAATGTCTCGTCAACTATATGATACTGCTTATATAACAACTAAATATTTTTTATATCATCAACTGATTTTCTCACTAACTAAATACAGTTTTGATCATATCAACAACTAAATACTTTTGTGATTATATCATAAGCCAAAAACATATGTCCAAATTGTTCCGAATGCAATATAAAAACATGTTGCAATTAAACGAAAATGCCACGTAATAATTTGCAAAAGTCGAAAATTTATTGTATTTATAAATATAAATTATACAAAATGTTCTATAATTATTTATTATTTATTATTTTAATTTTATTTAGCCTTATTTTTAATTTTTAATTTTAACTTTATAAATAAAAATTTTACAAAAGTTCTAAAATTATTTATTATTTATAATTATTTATTATTTAAATTTTATTTACCCTTATTTTAAATTTTAATTTTAACTTTATAAATATAAATTATACAAAATGTTCTATAATTATTTATTATTTATTATTTAAATTTTATTTATCCTTATTTTTAATTTTTAATTTTAACTTTATAAATATAAATTTTACAAAAGTTCTAAAAATATTTATTATTTAAAATTATTTATTATTTAAATTTTACTAACCCTTATTCTTAATTTTTAATTTTAACTTTATAAATATAAATTATACAAAATGTTCTATAATTATTTATTATTTATTATTTAAATTTTATTTATCCTTATTTTTAATTTTTAATTTTAACTTTATAAATATAAATTTTACAAAAGTTCTAAAAATATTTATTATTTATAATTATTTATTATTTAAATTTTACTAACCCTTATTCTTAATTTTTAATTTTAACTTTATAAATATAAATTATACAAAATGTTCTATAATTATTTATTATTTATTATTTAAATTTTACTAACCCTTATTCTTAATTTTTAATTTTAACTTTATAAATATAAATTATACAAAATGTTCTATAATTATTTATTACTTATTATTTAAATTTTTTTAGCCTTATTTTTAATTTTAAATTTTAGCCTTATAAATATAAATTATACAAAATGTTCTATAATTATTTATTACTTATTATTTAAATTTTATTTGCCCTTATTCTTAATTTTTAATTTTAACTTTATAAATATAAATTATACAAAATGTTCTATAATTATTTATTATTTATTATTTAAATTTTATTTAGCCTTATTTTTAATTTTTAATTTTAACTTTATAAATATAAATTATACAAAATGTTCTATAATTATTTATTACTTATTATTTAAATTTTATTTGCCCTTATTTTTAATTTTTAATTTTAACTTTATAAATATAAATTATACAAAATGTTCTATAATTATTTATTATTTATTATTATTTATTATTATTTTATTTAGCCTTATTTTTGATTTTAAATTTTATTTTTATAAATATAAATTATACGAAATATTCTATAATTATTTATTATTTAAATTTTATTTGGCCTTATTTTGTTTGTTTTCAAGTCAGTTTGATGTTTTTTCTATTTCTTATAATTTTTAAATCAAAATATTATTAAAATATTAAATTTACAAAATATAAATCAACAAAACGTCATGGATAATTATGTTATATATAATTGTATTTAATAAACAAATAAATTAAAATATTATATAAATATAAATAATATAATAATATTGCATATAATTATATGTAATTATTGTATTTGATTGCATCTGTGAGCTGAAATTTTTCCGATTGTGGCACGATATTATCCTCACAGGTATTGATCTTATTTTTGATACAGCAGGACGCTACTAATCAGTCTGGGTGGGTCTCATCAGCTGCTGACCCAGACCTACATTTCACGTTTCGACCCTTATTATCTGCTTTCTCCGTTGACTGATGCTGATCGGATTTGAACTCAGGACGTCTGTATCGTGATTCAACGCAACATCCACTAAGCTGGCTGCTCCAGTGGTGTAGATATACATTTCTGTATATTACTTTTGGTAGGGGATCGTATTCTAACGATCTATTAGAAACCTACCCGATGTGTGTGATCCGCTAGCCGGATCACCCGTTTTTCATGCTGCCACTTGCAATGAATGTTTTTAATTGTATTTGACTGCATCTGTGAGCTGAAATTTTTCCGATTGTGGCACGATATTATCCTCACAAGTATTGATCTTATTTTTGATACAGCAGGACGCTACTAATCAGTCTGGGTGGGTCTCATCAGCTGCTGACCCAGACCTACATTTCACGTTTCGACCCTTATTATCTGCTTTCTCCGTTGTTGATGCTGATCGAATTTGAACTCAAGACGTCTGTATCGTGATTCAACGCAACATCCACTAAGCTGGCTGCTCCAGTGGTGTAGATATACATTTCTGTATATTACTTTTGGTAGGGGATCGTATTCTAACGATCTATTAGAAACCTACCCGATGTGTGTGATCCGCTAGCCGGATCACCCGTTTTTTCATGCTGCCACTTGCAATGAATGTTTTTAATTGTATTTGATTGCATCTGTGAGCTGAAATTTTTCCGATTGTGGCACGATATTATCCTCACAGGTATTGATCTTATTTTTGATACAGCAGGACGCTACTAATCAGTCTGGGTGGGTCTCATCAGCTGCTGACCCAGACCTACATTTCACGTTTCGACCCTTATTATCTGCTTTCTCCGTTGTTGATGCTGATCGAATTTGAACTCAAGACGTCTGTATCGTGATTCAACGCAACATCCACTAAGCTGGCTGCTCCAGTGGTGTATATATACATTTCTGTATATTACTTTTGGTAGGGGATCGTATTCTAACGATCTATTAGAAACCTACCCGATGTGTGTGATCCGCTAGCCGGATCACCCGTTTTTTCATGCTGCCACTTGCAATGAATGTTTTTAATTGTATTTGATTGCATCTGTAAGCTGAAATTTTTCCGATTGTGGCACGATATTATCCTCATAGGTATTGATCTTATTTTTGATACAGCAGGACGCTACTAATCAGTCTGGGTGGGTCTCATCAGCTGCTGACCCAGACCTACATTTCACGTTTCGACCCTTATTATCTGCTTTCTCCGTTGACTGATGCTGATCGGATTTGAACTCAAGACGTCTGAATCGTGATTCAACGCAACATCCACTAAGCTGGCTGCTCCAGTGGTGTAGATATACATTTCTGTATATTACTTTTGGTAGGGGATCGTATTCTAACGATCTATTAGAAACCTACCCGATGTGTGTGATCCGCTAGCCGGATCACCCGTTTTTTCATGCTGCCACTTGCAATGAATGTTTTTAATTGTATTTGACTGCATCTGTGAGCTGAAATTTTTCCGATTGTGGCACGATATTATCCTCACAGGTATTGATCTTATTTTTGATACAGCAGGACGCTACTAATCAGTCTGGGTGGGTCTCATCAGCTGCTGACCCAGACCTACATTTCACGTTTCGACCCTTATTATCTGCTTTCTCCGTTGACTGATGCTGATCGGATTTGAACTCAAGACGTCTGTATCGTGATTCAACGCAACATCCACTAAGCTGGCTGCTCCAGTGGTGTAGGTTCCTAATAGATCGTTAGAATACGATCCCCTACCAAAAGTAATATACAGAAATGTATATCTACACCACTGGAGCAGCCAGCTTAGTGGATGTTGCGTTGAATCACGATACAGACGTCTTGAGTTCAAATCCGATCAGCATCAGTCAACGGAGAAAGCAGATAATAAGGGTCGAAACGTGAAATGTAGGTCTGGGTCAGCAGCTGATGAGACCCACCCAGACTGATTAGTAGCGTCCTGCTGTATCAAAAATAAGATCAATACATGTGAGGATAATATCGTGCCACAATCGGAAAAATTTCAGCTCACAGATGCAATCAAATACAATTAAAAACATTCATTGCAAGTGGCAGCATGAAAAAACGGGTGATCCGGCTAGCGGATCACACACATCGGGTAGGTTTCTAATAGATCGTTAGAATACGATCCCCTACCAAAAGTAATATACAGAAATGTATATCTACACCACTGGAGCAGCCAGCCTAGTGGATGTTGCGTTGAATCACGATACAGACGTCCTGAGTTCAAATCCGATCAGCATCAGTCAACGGAGAAAGCAGATAATAAGGGTCGAAACGTGAAATGTAGGTCTGGGTCAGCAGCTGATGAGACCCACCCAGACTGATTAGTAGCGTCCTGCTGTATCAAAAATAAGATCAATACCTGTGAGGATAATATCGTGCCACAATCGGAAAAATTTCAGCTCACAGATGCAATCAAATACAATTAAAAACATTCATTGCAAGTGGCAGCATGAAAAACGGGTGATCCGGCTAGCGGATCACACACATCGGGTAGGTTTCTAATAGATCGTTAGAATACGATCCCCTACCAAAAGTAATATACAGAAATGTATATCTACACCACTGGAGCAGCCAGCTTAGTGGATGTTGCGTTGAATCACGATACAGACGTCCTGAGTTCAAATCAGATCAGCATCAACAACGGAGAAAGCAGATAATAAGGGTCGAAACGTGAAATGTAGGTCTGGGTCAGCAGCTGATGAGACCCACCCAGACTGATTAGTAGCGTCCTGCTGTATCAAAAATAAGATCAATACATGTGAGGATAATATCGTGCCACAATCGGAAAAATTTCAGCTCACAGATGCAATCAAATACAATTAAAAACATTCATTGCAAGTGGCAGCATGAAAAAACGGGTGATCCGGCTAGCGGATCACACACATCGGGTAGGTTTCTAATAGATCGTTAGAATACGATCCCCTACCAAAAGTAATATACAGAATGTATATCTACACCACTGGAGCAGCCAGCCAGTGATGTTGCGTTGAATCACGATACAGACGTCTGAGTTCAAATCGATCAGCATCAACGGAGAAAGCAGATAATAAGGGTCGAAACGTGAAATGTAGGTCTGGGTCAGCAGCTGATGAGACCCACCCAGACTGATTAGTAGCGTCCTGCTGTATCAAAAATAAGATCAATACCTGTGAGGATAATATCGTGCCACAATCGGAAAAATATATAATTATATTCAAAATATTTACATTATTAAAAGTATCCTCAAAATTAAATTATTTAGGTTTGATCTGTAGAGATTTAAGGTAAATCAATAAATTTTGATAAATAAACACAATTATTTATCAAAAATCTGAATTATATAAAATCTTATATAAAATAATTAAATTATTTATAATTATTTATAATTTATAATTATTTATTATTTAAATTTTATTTATCATTATTTTTGATTTATAAAATACGTAGACTCATTTAGCTGATTTGATTTATAATTCTTTAAGCATTTATTACAGTAATTTAATTTACAATAATTTAACTTTTGATAATTTGGTTGTTGCCACTAAATGATTATTTAAAAGCTTTCATGTAAATAAGAGCTTTAATTAAGGATTTAGTGTCATGTTATGCTAAAAACATGTGTTTTTGTTTGTTTTATACAGAAACAGCGAGAGCATATCGTAACTCAAGTTCTATTTTAAATTTATTTAAAATACACACTTTGCTCTATAAATTTAATTCCGTAGTAACAACTGATAACAGTAGTTTAATATCCTTTTCTGGTGACATTATGAGCAAAATAAAATTAATTTTACCGGATTAATATTTTTATTTTATAACTGAAAATCCGTTACAACGATCGTTTGCACTTTTTAATAACTAAACAACACACCATTTTATTGTCATCTACAGATGACGCATGTAGACGAGATAACTCCTATTGCTTCAATAGCCATGAATACACCTAGTGCAGACATAATTAGCTTGATATTGTTCTGAATGAATGTTGTCACAGCAGCTCTGCAGCCAGGGGCTCGAATATCAATGATCTTACATCGTTTCAGTTGATCCGCAAGTGGCCAATCAAGTCTGCTGTCTATGCCACAACAATCAAACGTTTGCTGGAGTGCCACAGTGGTTTCTACGTCAGCCTTTTTCCCTTTTCCAATCCCATCTTTCAGCTTTAAAAACACAATTTACAAAGTATAATATCTTAAAGGTAATAAAATTCATACTAGTCGTAAATATTGTAAAAGTTTATCGTATGAAATAAAATACGATTGATAAAAGTTAATTCTATTTAATTATCAAATATTTTCGATATTTTATTTAGCGAATAATAAAATATTATTATTTTATTATAATAAAATAATAATATCATTATTTTGGGACAGGTAAATTCCCAAACCGGGACTTTACAGTGCGGGACTGACGGTGAAATTTTTCATCGTCGAAATATCACAATCTTAGGAAATATATGTTCAATATATTTAAGGTTCGCAAATTTAAGGTACACTCTACAGAAATAATTTTGGGCAATTTACCGAAACATTACATTAGAAAGCAACGCTTATAAATTATATTAATATCATGGTATATATACATTTTCATTATATATAATGAAAATGTATTATATATAGAATTGAAATTTCAATTCAGCATGCATATTTAAATCCCGTTTAAAAAGCAGTGTTTCTAAATCTCGTTTTGTATCTGTAAATCAAATTTCTTACTATAATTGTATTATAATTGACTAATTATGCGTTTAGGTATTGATTGTACATCTCTACAATCAATTAAAGAATTGATTGTATCACCTGGGGGTGTAAAATCTGATCAATGTAACACAAAGTGATTTAATAATTATAATTTAATTTAACCAAACGTGTGTTATTTACAATCAAGACATAACGCATTTACCATAATATTAA
>WNNJ02002817.1:0-23501 GCA_012934845.2 Pomphorhynchus laevis | reverse complement strand
TATATTTATTAAAATATAATTATTTATTTTATATTTATTTATAATAATATATATAGATTTCAAAGGAGGATAGTAGCAATATATAATCTAACAATATCAGATGTAATCAAATTATATAAAATTAAGTATACAACTTAGATAGTTTATATAATTTGGTGAACAAATGAAAAGATACAAGATTGATCCTACAGATCAAGTTATCTAACACTTATACATTGGCATTTTATACACGCGAAGAAATTGCAAAAGCAAATGGTTTTATCATTTTAGCACTGCCTAGTTAGCTGATATTATTTTCAACATCACTAGTTTGCTTGAATTAACAGCTTACGCTCTTTTGTAAAATTAAAAAATTGAATGCTTACAATTTTTATAATATATATAAACTGAGATTGTAAAATAATGAGCTTGAATGGCAGCTGTTTTAGTCATAATCTCATCACTTATTGTTTAATATCTTAATAAGTATACACCGAATTAATCAAATTTACAAAAATAAGGAAGTTACTTAATGCCATTTTAGTAACATAGATATTTATTGTATTTTGTTTTTAGCTCTATTTCCCAAATTTACATCTGATGGTACATTTAAGCTCGTTACATACATCATCATAATTTCATTATGGAAACGATGTTTTATCATTTGAAAGCTGAAGATACAACAAGCGAAATGAAATATAATCGTGAGACTTTTTTTATTTTTTCATTTTTTTTTCATTCCTAGTTTTTCACTCTCTTTATCTCCATTACGACTCACTATTTCTCTATAAGCATATTTAATCAAATTGTAAAGATACATCATTTTTCGATTAGTGCTATACTATGCCGCAGATTAAACGTTTCAGAAAAGTTTTTGCAGCAAATGTTGCATTTATAACTTTATTTCAAATCAAAATAATGATTAAAATGGGTAATAATCAGAAATTGGCCTCGTATAACGTCGAAGTTATGTCATACAATCCTTCGCGTTATTCGGATTTATTATTTTAAGCTAGAGAAAAATAGTTAAATCTTACATTTTAATAAAATTAATATTTTGCTAATTAATGTAACCATTTACATCATTAATTTAATTAACAAATTAATAAAGTTAATTTGATAAAGTTAATTTTTTAATAAAGTGCTAGTTTGCATTTTGAACGTATAGCTTGAAATTAATTAGGTATTTCACGCCATTTATACTAATTTTTATATTTACTATTTATAAATTTAATTTTCTCAAATAATGATACCATTCCGCGTGAATTTTTTTAATCCAGCAGTGGGAGGGAACTGGCACTGATAAGTCATAGTGATGACGAAACGGCATTCGTCATTCTTTCGCGTCGGGCTTATATGATTACTAAAAAATTTAATTTTATAAATTTTACTATCATATTTACTTTTTTACTATCACACTATTTTATACGATTTAAAATATATGATTTAATGATACAATGTTCTTTTGTAATCTAAATATAATTTAATTTATAGTTTATTAAATTTTGATATGCAAAATGCGGTAACATTTTGTATATCAGCCTTTACACAAATATTCTAAATCAATTAAGGACAGTTCACCATTCAAACAGGACTATATATATTGAACTTATTTTGATCGCACATTAAATTTAAACAAATTAACATTTAAAAATTAATCATATATTTTTATCATATATTTTTATCATATATCATATATTTTTATATAATTATCATATATTTTTAAATTTTTAAATTGATTATCATTTACTTTAATTCATTAAAACTCGTTAATTTTTGTTTAACAAGGCTTTATATCAAATGTAAGCTTTGAAAAATGTGTTAGCTCTATTATTTCAATAAATATAAGTTTGCTTCTGATTTACATTTTGTGCACTTGACTTCATTTCTAATATTCTGTAAAGTTAAAATTCAATCAACATGCCTAATGTTCAAGTACTTTCCAATAAGAAGAGGGATTTAAAATTATGTTGTTGCAATTTTTGTGTATAGGGCCAGCTTTTTTAAGAATTAATATTTTTCTCATACATTCTTGCAGCATCAATATATAATGTGCCGAACACAAGCGATCGCAATTCTCCATGCTATTAATATTTCAAGTACCCAATCTTGACTAATCTAAATGACCGTTTAAATACTTGAAATGCCTTATCAAAGCCATAAAAATATTAGAAATTGAGCAATTATATTTTACTAAAGTATTCTTGCAAATCGTCAATACAAGATTAGTTACTCATATTGTACTAAGAACCCAATAACAGCGCATTGACAATAACAGCGCATTGACAAATGCTCATATTTTCATCCATGTAATTAATTAAATCAGCTAACTGAGTCTACGTATTGTTATATAATTATAAAATAAACAAAACATAATAATGCTAAATCAAAATTTAATAATTAAATAATAAAATTAATAATTGTTTTTAGATTTTCTATAATTTAAATCAAGTTAAAAAATAAAAATAAAAAAATAAAAAATAAAATTTAAAATAAACGTCATTTTTATGAATTGACTAATAAATAACAGACGTTGTATCAGAATAAGAATTAGAGGTCATCAGGAGGAACTGCTATGCTATCAGGTTTCGGCCCCTAACTCCTCTACCCAACATAGCAGCGGGGCCAAATACATGCTAATGATGTATTTCCTCTGAAATCGGCAATCTGTAAGCGATGAAGTCTTAGAGATGAATATACTACATTGTTATACTAATGCTCTAATAAATTGATGCTGCATATTTTAGCGAGAAGTAGAATTTACTAGCATTCGCGAGTAACTGTTGGAGTTTGATTTTAAGATTTCACCTGAACACTCATATAAATTAAAACATACAACTATAAACATTCATTTTAAGATCCAATGTAATGTTTTTGCAAGATTAAATCACACATTTAGAATTTTGAAAATTTATTTCCTCTTAAAATCCACACGGATCATTAGATTCAACAACTTAAAGGAAACACTATTTTTAATATACATTTAGCCGGTTACGACTTCGTCAGTATTGAAGTTATAATAATCATTTTGATTTTTAAAATGAAAAACTTTGTGATTTTTCCGATTGTAAAAATACTTAGGTGATTTCCTTTCAAGTTAAACATTCAAATGATTTAATATAACTACAATATTGGTGAAGCCTTAATGAGCGAAACATGATAAATCTCATTAATTCTTATGTGCATATAATTAAATTGCTGATTTAATTATACATGTGGAATTACGTGGCAAATTTTCTATCTTTTACTAGTGGGTATACTAACTGATTTGAAAGTATTTGTTTATACATTGTGAGTAGTATTTATATAAATTTAGCGCATTGTTTAATAAATATTACCTACTGATAAACCAAGTAATAAGTAGATACTATTACTTTATTAATGCTAAGTTTGTTTCAAGCTTTTGTCTAAATTAAACAAAATACGCGTTTCTACTAAATATTTTTGTAAACATCACTAATAATGTGATTGCCACTAACATGTTTTATTCATTGAAAAATTGTATTACACTTATACTTAATTCTTATATAGCAATTACTTCAAGGTCACTTGTCTATCAATAATGTAATCAACTTAATTCTTGCATTTTTTTTGATTTGTATGTGAAATCATTTTTACTATAGTATTTGTTAATTTGTATATGTATTGATTGTAAATATAAATATGCAATACTGTGTTTATACAAGAAATGCTCAGTGATCACTTCTTATATAAACATACAATACACAATATATAATACCAGTTTGTAAATAACAAATAATATAATACACAGTATACACTTATTAAATAATTTGTTTACAAAATATGTTTATTATGTAAACATCATTGTCTTACTTTTCTGCTTATCTGCTGTAACTTGCTCTAACATTGTTGTGAAATTATTTGTATATCTCGTTCCTATAGAATCTAGGTTATTCAATATAATTAAAAGCATATTGTCTTAAGTTATATACCATATTTATGCTTTTGATACAATTTGTTTACATTATAAAAAACTGTTGATACTTTGTTCATACCTTTATCAGTAGATTCTTCTCAATTATTGTCCACTGTAAATTCAGAGGTTCTCGAAATTCTTACTAGGCCAAGAAGACAGAGTGCATTTATCAAATCTACAATACCCTTGAAGCTGCGCGGTAGCACATATACGCATGCAAGGGTGCACGGGTAATAATATCACATAAGGTATATATGCAAAATCTCAAATAACTGATTTACACTAATCAATTTTATTTGACGGTTTGTTTACAATGTATTTATTCTTTGCCAGCATTTATTTGATATATTGTTTACGTGCATATTTTCGCAAACATTAGTACTCCGGAGATGTAATGTTTATTTCTCATTTATAAACAACAGTAATAATCAATGAATATTATAAATAAAAATATTATAACAAAAATATTATTTTTGTTATAAATAATATTATACAATGAATAATACTTGTTATATTAATAATTTTATATTGTTATATTATTAATGTTATACACAATATAAATATCGTCATTATTAAATAAATAATATTATTATAAGCATTTTACAACGAATATTATCATCGATATTAGAGAATACAGTTTTCCTCACATAAATATCCTTGCTTGTACAATACTATGCATGCACGTATAATATTGCCAGTGTTCATTAAGAGATGTGGTTTGATTCCTCATTTTGACATTTAGTTAAACTATGAAACAAGGCATCACTGTACTGTAGTCACTCTGTTTCATAAATACCATTGATACAAAATATACAATTAGCTATTTGGAATTTATTTAGTTATTATAAACTTCTGAATGACTCTATCAATTAAGGTGGCGTTTACCAGCCCAATCGGATTAAGTAATTGGCATAAAAACGATAAACACATATTTAACTGGATTAGGTGATCCAACCATAGAAGGAAGCCATGAAGTACTTACGGTAAAAGTAATTAAGAAAATAATTTGAAAATTATTATAAAAATAGGCTTACAAAATTATACAACATATAATTGAATTTAAAGCGAAATTTAATAGATAAATAGATTGATATATGAAATTCCTTGTTTTGATTGTAAAAAAAGTATATTGAGATTAGTGCACAATGTATTAAGAAAAAAATATCCTATTATAAATATGCTTTGAAAAGAGAAACTGCATCAAGTGCTAAATCTAGTTACTGACTAATAAGTAAGCAAAACATTGATTTTTATAATACGTTTCGACTACTCTAGACTATGAATTTAATTATACTTTAAAGGAAATAAAATAAGCGATTTTTGTTGATAAATATAACAATAAAATATGAAATGTAAAAAATCAGATTTTGACATGAAATTACAAAATAATTTAAAAAAGTTATTTAATAGTTATTTAATATAAAAGTTATTTAAAAGTTATTCTAAATGGATTAATCAATGAATAATCAATGTTCAATCAATTTGTTTGATATTGTTTAAGTAAATTCTTTATAATCAGTTTTTTAAAAGTTTATTCTGCTGACTTTGATGATTCGTTATAAGAACACATGATGTACTATTTATTCTACTACATTGCATACTATTATCGGTTTATGATATTACTACACTATGAATATTCTTTTCGAGATTAAGATATTTTCTTTTTTAAATTTATTTATTGCATCTATCAAATATGTAGGTAGCATCAGTTAAACGATCTAATTTCTTAATTTATTATTTTGCTTTTTTATCTTTTTTTACTTTATTTTGCAATTTAATATTTTATTTATTTTTTAAACTGGATATTGCATATTTTAATCACTCAATTGAATCACTTTCGGCTTCATTTGTTTTTCTTAACATGCATCATTGTGTTTGTTAACTCATATATCAATTCGCTAAAGGGATTTTATTTTTTTTATCTATACGGGCTCAGTAAATAGCCTCTTATTTGCTTAAAGCATCACTGAAGATGACAACAATAGCTTTTGAAAATTTGTGGTTTTAATTGCTTTTTGGAATTTTAAAATAAATTTTATTATTTTTTAATTTTTCCAGTAGAGAAATTTTTAAAATGATCTATTAATGCTTTTACGTCAGGCGCAAAAAAGTACTACTGAGCTACGACAATTCTAAATTATGGAACTTGTTGAAACTTTGAAATATTTCGAACATTAGTATACAATACAGTATGCATTTACATATGTTGTAACTTTTATCTTATTTATACTAAATCTATTCTTTAACTTTGTGCTTCCAAAATATGAAATTTAAACGACAATGATTTACGGTGGCCCTGAAGTATTTATCTGTCAGATTTATTTGTTGCAGATTTAGTTTTCAACTTTTTTTTACTCGCACCATTTAAGGTAATTGATTGTCCGAAAATCAAAACGAAAATGCGTAAATTTGTTAATCTGTAAATATTGCGTCGATTTACTGCAATTGTGTCATACCATGACATATTCAGTCTGGGAATTATTGGCTGCATCATGACTCGCATTTTCGAATGCAAGTCACAAGTCAAGAGCAATGCGAATCATTACTTGGCTTTTATATGCATATTTATCGTAAACCACTTATGGCCCTAATGACTTAGTAGATACAAAGCAAACTCGCGTTCTTCGCCAATGTTTGAAATTTTAGTTTTAATTCGTTAGCGAAATAATTTACGGGGTATTATAGCGATTTCTATTCAGCAAAGTAATAATGCGCAAAGTATATAGGTAGGGTACATAGCTGTAATATATTCATCATTGACATTTAGAAATTGATTTCGCGTTATTTATTATTGTTCTCGGATATATGACATTTAGATCAAAATACATTATTTGACAATGGCGATTTATTTAATATAATAGGTAATTGATTTATTTTTTATGTGCCGTGATATCTCAGCTGAACACACCACCAGCCTTTCCTGAACCACACTTTTTAATAATTATTATCTTCAGAACGCTATTTTATGAAGCGTATCTAACTTGGAAAATTTAGGCTGGAAAAGTAAGTTTAAGTACAAAAAAAATAATGATTAAACAAATTCTCGAGTTTAAATACTATTACGATTATAAATATTCTTACAAAATTTGAATTGTCTGACAAAAAAAAATATTTTTATTTAAAATCGTTTAAAATATTTTTGCTTTATTTTAACAAAATATTTTTTGATATATTAAAAACCATTGAATCAGAAATAAATATGTAAGATAAATAAATAATGAAAGAAATAACTGACTTTTATTTACAAAATGTTAATGTTAGTATAATTTATCGAAATCCCCTATTATAACTTATTGATAATCGAATTTTTATATAATCCGCTATTGTAATTTATCGAAATCCGTCATTGGTTTAATAAACGTTTTGAACAAATATCGCCCTTTGTAACACAACCGGCCAGATGCTTCAATATCCTTACATCTATTTTATTATTTTATATTTCATTTTTATATTTATTATCTCATATATTTGTATGATGCAGTGGTTTCTTATTTATCAGCGCGGATCATTTGTTGATGCATAGCGGGAAAGGGGTTAAAGGTTTGTTTTGAAAATTTAAAGATCAATAATAAAAAATTACAGGATTTGTGAACATAAACTATACGGAAGCATGGTAAAAATGATTTTTACTCCATGAAGATCAAAATATATTTGTAAGAAAAATTGAGTAAAATTTCTTCCAGATCAAATTATTTTTTTTGCATTTTTATTTATAAAATGGCTTTAATTTTTGTAATAGATAGTTGCAAACTCTAAATATTTCTGAAATCAGATAGCAGCGAAGAATTCTAAAATATAATAATTTATTAATATTATGATATCAAAAATTGTGGTAAATTTACAATAAAATTATATATTTTTTTGTCAAAAAAATCTTAAATAAAGAAAATTTTTATGCACCATGATAGTTAATATTTTATAAGCGTATTTATAAATATAATATTGCATAAACCTTTGAATTGAAAGGAAACGTTGTTAACACTAGAGAAAATATACATTTTTATTTTTGGTTTTTATAAATAATTAGTAAGTTTTGTACTTAAATTTATTTATTTACATAAAATGTCCAGGTTAAATATTTTAATAAAATAGTGTTTTATGTCACAATATTATTAAAAATAAACTTAAACTCTTAAGCTGAAATTTTTTGGATGATTAATAAATAATATACTTTGTATTAGAATAAGATACTTGATAACCAAATTTCATTAGAGGAAATAGTCATGTTCATGTTTTGGCCCGATGCTATGTTGGGCCGAGGAATAGAGGCCGAAACAGATAACATAGCAGTTCCTCCTGATGATCTCTAATGTATTACTGTTTCCGTAGTGGTTACTATCCCAACTAGAAAATTGTTTATCTTGTCTGATTCATATGTTAATTTATTAGCTGTCAAACTATTTTATATTATTTTTTAAAATACCTGTATCTACTGTTTTTAAACTCATTTTGTTGTTAATCATGTGAAAATACCTATTTTAATTATTTAGTTTAAGAATTTAGTTATCGCATTATGCAACAATTCTATTATTATTTAATTAAAAGCTCGTAATTGTAATTTTGCATGTCGATCATTTCATTTATTTTTAAATTATTTTACATCCAAGGTCTTAACGTGAAGTTAAATTTGAATTTGCCGCCGGCTCTAGGTTTATTAATATCGATAATGAGTTAACTGAGAACTACATAGGTTATTACTGTATGAATTGTGTATATAATCTATAGATACATAATTTGATTAGGCAAAAGGAACAAACTCAATTCACTGTTTAAAGCATATCTACCTTTCTTCCGTATATTCATTCACATCCAAATTTTCGATAACTACTTTTAATAAATACTCAAAAAATCAAAATTTTATTTTAAAACACATTTTAAACTGTCAACACACAGAAGTTAATCTTCGTGATATGATTTAAAGCTTAAACAATATTTAAAATTATTTATATATTATACAATGGGACAGAAAAATGTTCGAGTACATATCACATTATCAAACACAAAGCAGTAATACAAAGTGGATAGTTGCTATTTAGTTACAATAGTTAAAAATAAATGTTTTGTAATTATAATAATCAAAAGGTGTTAATATCATTTTGATAGAAATGACCTCATTTTGATGGAATTTTATTTTACCGCAATTTAAAGAAATCAAAAATTTTCATTTAATCCTAAATTTGCTTACATTAGTGAGTTACGTACATAAAATATCGAAAAAGATAATCTACAATTAAACAATAAAGTCAAAAATAAAAAACGAAAGTAAAATACGATTAGAAATCTTGATGTCTTTAAGTATCCTAAGAAACGCTTTTAATGCCAATCGATGAAAGTTTCAGTAAGTCTTTTGCCATGTTTGCTTCATATTTATTATAACCTCTACATTAAGTTGATACTTTGCGCAATTATAACTACTATTAATATGATATAAAATGTGATGTTACCTTCTATCAATTGTTCATGTAAAGGTTCAGATTGGACATATCAAATCATATTTCATTTATATTGGACTTTTGTTTTCTTTCAGTGCTATTTCTTTAATCAAATTGTTCATGTTTATATTCGTCTTCCCTAAGATGGCAGCAGCTGTTTGTCAAATTTAAACTACAACTTTTTTCTAAAAAAAGTGTGCGCCAAAGAAATTGATGTAAAAATTGCAAATAAGAAGGCAGTAATGCTAGGAATCAGATCAGGTAACTGAGTCTGCGTATATTAGAAAACAGATAAATTGATGCGTACTTAAAAGGAAAATAGTCTTTGTAAATATAACTAATTTATATATAAAATAGCTATATATAGCTAAATATCTAAATAAATATTTATCCTATATTTTTATATATAGTATTGTGTCCTCTGCGGTCATTCACAGACTCTACATGATGAATATTCATTAGGATATCTATTTATATAGCTATTTATATATAAAAGGACGCATCTATTTCTCCCCAATTTATTGTTTTCAATTTTTACAGCAATTTCATTTTATATAGTTATAGAATATGATAATACCAATAAACAGAATAGTCAAATCTACAAGTACTAATTTTATCTCATGGAATCCAATAGAGAATTCGTACTATATTTGATTCTTTGGTAATGAGCCAGCATAGTAGTAAAAGTATAGACGAATACGATCTAATTTAATATACGAGTTTCAGCTGAAAGCTTTAATCGTAAATTAGATCTTGTTATCTCTATTGGATGTGTACAGCGGTTCCGGATCGAAAGTCGATTCGGTTATATTATATTTCATTTGAAGTATACGGAAGATGGCGCAACAAAATAAATCAGGGAAGATTTTTCAAGAAGTTTTGCCCCCTGGAGCTTTTTCAATTTAATAATAACGACAATTTTTTAACCAAAGGAAAGAGGCGAAACAAGTTTTCTTGATTCTAAAATACTTCAATTGAGAAAGCTCCAAAAAAGGGGCGAAACGTCATGAAAAATCTTTTCCGATTTATTTTGCACAATCCGTATTACTATTTGTTGATTCAATTTAATTACTTTTTAAGTTATATATATAATATTTATTTTCTATATATGATCGAATTTTGAATCCAGGGTCGCAGAATTTAGCAAATCTATATATATAGTAGCGATATATAATAAATTTAACAAATCTTTATATATAATTGAGTATATATACAAGACAAAATCTTTATATATTTAAGACAACTTTTTAATAATATTTTTTTATTTAAGATTAAGTCGTAAATATTATTTTTATCATTTTATCATTTTAATAATTCTAATTAAATTATATTTATATACGTTTTGATCATTTCGTATTATTTTTATATCATCATGAACTCCGTTTTTAAATTTTTATATACACCGCTGTTTAGTACATTTCCTTGATATTTTAGCAATTGTGTTGTGCTATAATATTTTACTTGCAACAACAGCAACACCGTTTAATATGGAAAATTTATTAATTTTCCATATTAATCTCTTACAATAATATTCATATTTATAACCGGCCGCAGTTGTCTTTATTTTACAATTAATCGCACTTAGTTGTTGAAAATCGTCGTTACAATAATTACGACAAATGTATTTATGAGCATGTCTTCAGTAAAATTGTGATGTTTGGCCGCTAATTAGCGGATTCTCCCATACTCTTCTCATGTCATTTGCTGGAAGCCAATAAATATTATTGTCTACTGGTTGGGTAAGTAGCGGTAATGTGAAGTATGCATCACTGTCTCGAACACTTTATAGTTATATTCTAACTCAATGTTGTGTTTATGGGTAAGCAAATTCTCTATTTTTTCTGTCCGTTAAACTTACGTTAGACAGGTGTGAACAGATTGTTGAATGGGAGAAGATGAAGATGATCTTGCAAGATAATCAACAACAAGAATTAGCATTCTAATCTGCGTTAATTAAATCGTCATTTGAATTTACTCCTCATGTATTTTCTTAATCATTTATTTTTTTCTACCATTTCTACTCGAAATTGTCGATTATAATATAATTTTTCTTTTTCATTTTTCGTTTTTATCGTTTTACTTTAAAATTTCAGCTTTCTCGACAACAATAACGGGGTACTGTTATTGTCTTTTAATTTTATCCTGATAATATGCTGAACGAAGTTGGCTTTGACAGTATAGTATATTTCGTTTTAATATTGTTGGCGGCGATGATGTAGCAGAAATTCGTCAATATATATATTTTTTAATAAAAAGTGTCTTTTTTGGTATGTCACTTTGTTCGCCGTCTGTCGTTGCTGCTTTCGTTCGTCGTTTTTCTTTGATTTCGCTGGTAATTTTGTTCGTCTTTTTATTATAACAACATACTCTTGCTGCTGCTACTTTCTATATTGTTTTTCTTTTCTTTTTTCGCTTTTATATCCTCTTTTTCGTCTATTCTTTCTCTTTTTTATCAATCAACACTGACATATTGCTACGCCCCGACGACTATTCGACGACTATTACTACTAACTACTTCTACGACAACAACAAAGATTGATTGTTCTCTTTCTTAAGAGGAAAACAGAAGCAAGTGAGCGCCGTCGCATGTTGTTTTTGCCTCCTCCTGCTGCTGTTGCTATTTTCTCTTCGTCGAATATTTATGTCGCCTTTTTCGTTGTTGTGGTTGTAGCAGTTTTTTTATAAATTGCTGTATAGGATTTCGTAATATTTCAGCACCCTGCTGTGGCCATTCGATGGACTCCGCCGACACCGACCCAGTTGTCATAGCCAGCCGCAGCAGTTCATCACATTCCTTTATATTACTTTATAGTCACAGTTACAATGTCGGCTATTATCGATATATTCGCACTCATCATTTTCAGCATCGTCGTCGACATTTCTTCTAAATTACATTTCGGTAAGCTTAATAAATATATATACAATAGAGATTGATTGATAGAGAGATATCTACAAGACACTTTTCTCGTTCTTTTTGACTGTTGTTGTTAGCTCTCGATGTTATAAATCATCTCATTTTGCTGCTCTACCCTACTCGTACTAGCATCATTATCATCACCACAACCACCATATACCATCACCACCATCACTACTCGACGCTAGTGATGAAGATATAGTACTCTTTTACTGTTGCGATGATAAAAATGTGTCACGCGAGCTAGCGAGAGAACGATCGAGCGAGCAAACGAGAGAGATACAGTCAACACATCATACTGCAGCAAAAACTGTACATGTTTAAGCAATATAACACTTTTCTTTTCAACTCACTCTTCGCATATGTCCCCGTTGCTGATGAGTTCGTAAATGTGCTCTAATTCGCCGCCACTGTCGTTTTACCAAAATGCCTAAGTTTTCCGTATCGTAACCGGCGAGGCTCCATCCGCTGTTATTATTACTACTGTTTTGACGAAATGCTTTGCAAATTACCAAAATGGCATAATAACATAAATAATTGCTATTGTTACGCTAGCGGGGCCATCTTTATTACTTAGTCTCTTTTGAATAATATTTCACCTACATTAAGATTGTATATTTAATGAAAATTACCTTTATTCACATCTAAAACTGATTGCATGAATAAAAGAATTATTTAAATATGTAGTACATGACCTGGAAATTATTGCCATGTCATAAATATCGTACTATTTAATTGTTGAGAAGTCAATCACGTTTGGCGTTGCCTTTCCCCCAGTTATACACATATACATTAATGTCAAATGTATTTTTTAAATTCCGCAACTGATTCATATCATTCGAATTAATAATATAAATTAAACAGGAGTGGGAATATTGCATCATTACCTTTATAAAATTGCCATGTTTCTAAGCTACGAATATACTGTTTTCTATGCTTAAAATGTATTATTTCTAAGCTCTTAATTCATTAATTTCTAAACTTTAAATGTACTATTTTGTAAGCTTTAAATTCATTATTTACTAAACTTTAAATTTATTATTTACTAAGCTTTAAATTCACTATTATTCACAAAGCTTTGAATTCATTATTTACAAAGCTTTGAATTCATTATTTACTAAGCTTTGAATTCATTATTTACAAAGCTTTGAATTCATTATTTACTAAGCTTTGAATTCATTATTATTTACTAAGCTTTGAATTCATTATTTACTAAGCTTTGGATATATTACATTCTTAACACTTTGTATGTATTATTTTCTAAGCTGTGAATGCATTATCCCTTAAGCAAAGTGAAATCTTTTGATTTTTAAATTTCTTTGCTAAGCACTTGTTGCTGATATTTTGATTCGATTTAAATAAACTGTTCGTATTTTTAAGATGCTGTGAGTTTGTATATTGGTGGTAAATTTGTATATTAAAGTTTTAACCTTTTTAGTTAAGCTAATTAGAAAATTGATTTATTTAATTTTTGAGCAACATCTTTCTTATCGTTAAGGTATCGGTATATAACCATATTTTTAAGATGACCACATTATTGTTTTGAAACATTTAATATCGTTTGTCTTTGTCTACTTTGTTAGCTATATATTTTAAACTACATAAAACAGCATCCGAAAGCAAATATATCTATATTTGATGTAAGAAAATTTGCTTAGCTATCAATATACAGCTTCCGATTTGTATAAGTGGTTCATCTATTTTTTGTCCTCTCTTTTTCACTTCATCCAGTTGTGCTGTGACTTGCTACCGACTGTCATCATAACTGTTACAAAGCACGAAACTTGATGCCTTTATAATGGATTTGATTTGTATGAAGTAAAAGCGTCAATTTATATTACAATGTTAGTAATAAGGATTCGTCACGTACATAATTACACGTTCCGATTGTATGTTTTGTGATTTTTACATAATTATTACGATTATATAATTAATATTACAGCTTGCGAAAATATAAAATTAACGGAATATTCAAATTAATCTGTTTGTTCGATAAATAAGCTAATATTTTGCTTTTGTTAGTAATAATTAAGGAAGTTAATAGTATAAGAATTACGCATGATTACCTTCTCATAGTATATTTAATCATGCCTTGGCTGTTTCCCCAAGAATCAATTTGATTTTCGGGGAAAAAGCCAAGACATTTGATGAATAATTGTATTGTGCCTAACATCAGCGAAACAAAAAGTTTTACTATTATATGATTAATACAGATATAATCTTACAGAAAGCTAACAGAAGTGTTAGCTTTCTTCTGTCCAATATACTTGTTTGCTAGTCGAAGAAAAAAACCTTCATATTTATTTTCACGTACATTCGCATATTTTAAATGTTTATTGACTGAACATAATTTTGTTGAACGCCAAAGTAAACAATGAAGCAGTAACATAACATAGACAATAAAATAAGCTGAAATTAAATGTTAAATCTCAAGGCTACGACATGTGATTTATGTTATTATTATTAACAAGCGTGATTTGTCGTCGTGGCTGTCTTCGCTGCTATTCTCGCTTTATTTAACGTCTATTTTTATTTCTTGCGTTAGTGATGATAGCAATGACAGTATTTTACGTTGTCTAAATTATTGAAATATATAACCGCATTCTTATAGTACAACAACGATTATGTCAAAAGCAGAATTATTTTTAAAAGTTTTAAATTCGTAGTCACCATTTTGTACGTAAAATCAGCAGCAGACCGTATTTTTAATTCTCTCACAATCTATTTTTAAAGAGACAATCATCGCTTTGACGTGACATTTTCTTAACACGCCTCGATATATTTTGTTGTGTTTTGAACAGAGAACAACCATTCATTTTTTGAATAAAAATGATTTTTCAAACGGAATCATTGCTTCGCTTTTTAAACGATCAGCATGTTTGGTAAAAATTCCCGATTGGAAATAGTGATATATTATTGTATTAAGTAACATGTCACCACTATGTACTGTTATTGTCCCGGAATGAATATATGTGCTTTTTGCGTAATTGTTAGATGTTGCACAGTTTAAATTTTAAAATGTTTTTTTTTTTCAACTTTAATTATTACAGAACTTTAGCGCATCCGCTCTTACGATTGTACTGCTGATTTAGCTCTGAATGTCTAATTTGGTAATGGGAACAAATTCATTAATTGTCTAACTTATATATCTCGATTCATTGCATTGATGTTGTGAACACGAGAACAAACAGCTAATTTCTGCTTCCATATTTCATCATTTCATTAATTAAATGTTAAATTAAGCTTTTAATTTAATGTAAATTAAATGATGTTCAGGAACGATCAGGTGCAATTTTTAAAGTCAACAAAATTATTTTGATATTTCGCTCAGGAGCGTTCCTAAATATTTGAAATAAGATCGTTCCTAAATATGTAAAATAAGATCCTTCCTAAATATTTAAAATATACACATGATCGTTTATGAATATTTAAAATACAGATTAGAATAAACATATTTCTATTGAACATAAATTGTAAAATACGATATGTTTTTAAGAAGCTAGGTTATTTAATTTAACATGAAAAGATTATTTTATTCAAATTATTATTGATGATGTTGTTGTTCAAGTTGTTTGTTTATGTATTTTAATCGTATCTATATTTTCTTAGATAATGAAAGTTTTCCAAAATTATTTGCGATGAGCGACTTCTGATAATCTCCCGTATATCGGAAAGATTAGAAAATACGAGCTAAATTTGAGCTCATCAGTTTTTAGAGAAAACCTATACTATCATATCAATACAAGCAGGAGCAAAAATCAATAGCTCTATTGTTGTACTACATCTATTACAGTACATTGTTGTACATTGCTCAGTTTGAAACACTGTGTGAATGTGCTCAAAATCAAGTGAGAAGCGACGACGAACGGTAATTTTATTATATGTATATGAATATGTAATGTGGTAATATTGCTATTTTTCGCTCTCTCTATATTTGCAGTCAAAAATAAATTTTTATAGAAATTACGATAAGTAATTCCTATTTTCAAAAATTAAAATGAGCACTGCATTTTAAAATCATATTTAAATATGGGAAAAGTAAAGATGGACTAGTAAAATAATTGAAATTTTTGTAAAAGCATGCTTTATTTTTGTTTCAATCCTTTTATTTGATGACGTTTTACTTGTTAATGTTTTACTAATTAAGATAAAACATGTGTTTTCTGTTCTGTAATTGGACAACGCTCACTCTCGAAGATTGATCATCTTCTAGTTATAATATCATACATCGTAATTAGAGCATTAAGATTCTACCAAGGTCCATATCACACTTTAACATTGCATGCTTTGTTTCTATTTTACGCATAAGTGCAAGAGTTTAGTTTAACATTTTACGAATCTTAAAATATGCTTTAAACTTTTGTAGTAAATTTATTGAAAGGTGGTGACAAGACTACTCTCTAAATAATAATTTAATAAACATAGTATATTGAATATAATATGTATATTTATATACATATTAATATATTTATTAATATTAATCTATTTATACTTTGTATACACTGAATCTGTAAATTTTATTTCATAATTTTTATAGATCTATCAAACATTTTTTATCACATTTATGAGAATATACGGTGTATTTTGCATTGAATACTGCTGCAGGTCACTATTTGTACCTGAAATATATTGAGGTGCTGTCGAGCTCATCGACAAAGATAGCTTAGAAAGTTGATTTATATTCTTACGAATACATATACTAATTTTAGCCAGGAATAAAATTTACTCAAGTGACGCATTTTCAAATGCTACTTTTTAAATAATGTTAATTCATGCCTGTTAGCTTACGAAAAATGGAGACACACAATTTAATTCAAAGGAAATTATATATTTTTTAATCATTAAATTTTTAAGATTACAATTATCACTCTCTGGTACAATATTCTAGAAACTGAATTACCATAATACATCCTATGCGAGCATGAATATAAGAAATAAGAATGAACAGTAATCTCCTTATTGACTCAACAAGCAGTGCAGCAGAATATTCGCTCATATAATAAAGGTGCACGGATTGCTGCGTTATATATACTGATGGGTGTGTAGATCGTTGCCACGACTCACTCAAGAGTTCGTTATTCATATATAGTTATTATATATGTTCAGATTGAAACTGGGGCGAACTACATTTATTTACCCAAGTGTGCGTCCAATAATCCAATGAACTCAAACCATGAGTAATCGAACGCAAAACACAACGCTAGACACGTGTTTCGTCCTTACGGGACTCTTCAGTATCGTGAACATGACTCTTATCCAATGGCACCTTAGCACACACTGAAACAAATCTATGTAGTTCTCTGATGATCTATAAATAGATTCAGTTATATTTTGTTAGTTCGCCCCAGTTTCAATCTGAACATTTTAGAAATATAAATGAAATCCCTCGTCTATCATGGACTGCTTTTCAATTTATACTTTAACAATATATATAATAGTAGTGCATAGATGTGCTGAGTAAACAACGGTCCAGGATTTCTTACGAAATACGGCATTTATACTAAATGGTGTTGCTTGATAGACTAGACTTCGATTCACGACTTTCAATCAGTCTAGAAGTGACATGGTGATTGAAAGTCGTGAATCGAAGTCCAGTCTATCAAGCAACACCATTTAGTATATATATATATATATATATATATATATATATATATATATATATATATATATATATATATATATATATATATATATATATATATATATTAAATCGTTAAACAAATCAAGAATCGAGTAACATCAGCGATTTTTCTTTTATAGCACAATACAAGGGCTAAGCTTTCGGCGTAAAAGCCTTCTTCAGAGTTGTATATATATATATATATATATATATATATATATATATATATATATATATATATATATATATATATATATATATATATATATATATATATATATATATATATATATTTCGCTGTGTTTTGAAATCGCGTACCGGGGTCAATTTAGACGCATTCATAATAATAAAAGTTATTGTTAGAAACCGGTAAAAGACAAGCAACTTTTTCCGGTTTCTAACAATAACTTTTATTATATATATATATATATATATATATATATATATATATATATATATATATATATATATATATATATATATATATATATATATATATATATATATATATATATGAAGAGGCATAAACACCAGTCAGCATTCTATATATCCTCATCAGACTAAGAAATAGAACCGAATTATTCTCGCAATATTCAAGGTCGCTACGTATGCCCAGTCATCCTATGTATATTTATATATGTAAAAATATGTATATATTTCATTATATATAATCGTATATATTTTATATATGTATATATTTAAAGCATTTTATTTATAGCAAAAGAAATAAAACAATATCACCAAAAATGTGACTGTGATAAGTTTCAATTAATTAAACTCAGTGTAGGCCGTTTGTCGAATACCAACGCTAGTAGGATGTCCACTCGTTGATCGTGAAGCCCGGATGCAGATTGATGCAGACTTGGTTATAACGATATTTATTTTGAAACGTAATTTTCTAATCAGATCACTATAAGTGTGCAATCCCCTGCCCGCACTTAGTGACGCAATTTTTTTATCGTAATGTCCGTCGCCGGTCTAATAGCGCCGTTTCCTGTGATGACAAAGGGTATGAATGATGCTCTTTCATACCTGCACACTCTCTCCTCGTACTTGGCTCGCTTTCGTCTCGTGATATTGGAAAGGGGTGGTTTTGTTTGAAGCATTTGACGGCTAGGTGATTAAATGAGCAAAGTTCAACATGGACCGCTCTGTCATGCTTTCAAACAATCCACGACATTCTACGTTCAGCCTGGCATCTCGATCTATTGTTGTTAATGATCTCTCAAAAATCATATTTTCATCAAGTGGCTAAAGTACTGGCTCGATTGTCACAGCAGAGCGCACAATATATATTTGTAAAGGTAACAATAGTACTCAAAATTAAATCGTTACTTTTATAATTTTACGTTTTACCCACTAATTGTCTTCTTCAGAATATCTAAAACACAAAAGCTACCGTCTGTAATGTTAGAATTTAATTGTACACAAATTAAAAAAAAATAACGTAATAGCAATTATTGATGCGTGGTTTAACCACAATCTATCCATTGATATATAAGTTGGGCATTGTTTGCATAAGGTTCTGTGTCTGTGTGAAACCTACCAATCCAGCGTAGCTCTTTATCTTTTATTAATTTCTCGTCTTCACATACTCTAAAATTTGAAAACGAAAGCTGTGTTCTACAACACCATGAGAGTTTGTGAGGCAGCACCGTCTGCTCTTAATCCATTATTGATGTTGACTCTACTTTTCGTCAGTCTATCCTTCAGTGTATATTTGCTCATAGATGTACAGTGTATCGCACTCTCGGTAGTTCCCCAAGTAGATTCGTTTTTTTGTTTGCAGTTTGCTGAGCATTTTTGATAATAGTTCTTTCCAGTCATTGTGCGGCAGACTGTTGGCGTTGTATTAATGTCGACGCAACATTTGCATTGCTTGTCGTTACACTTGTCATTACACATTGCACTAATGCACAGTGTACATTAGTATTAATGGTGCTATTGTACATAGCACTAATGTACAGTGTACATTAGTGCTATGTTTGTTTAAGAAAATCCTTATATTATATTAGTGCTATGACGCGCATTAATCTTGCTATGTGTGAGCAGTGACTGCCGTGTTCGCTTCACTCTGTAGTAGACACACGGGCGCTTGATATTGCTGTCATTGTATCGGTTTCCTTTAGTAATGGTGGAGAGCAAGTCAACCTGCAGCTTTCGGAATTTTGAGCAGTAGTCAACATTCATAATAGTGTAATTATCTTTTTTACTCCGTTATCACTGTGGATCTTTTACTCTTCGTCATCACTGCTGAGTTTTTCAAATTCTGATGTTTGAGTTTGTTATTCACCTTTTCGTGTATCACCGATGCATTAACATGTTTCGACAGCTCATAATCTGAGTTAGCCACTTTTTACGCTCAGAGAACCTTCGAATAATCCGTTGTCTTTCATTGCATATAGTGTTTCGTTTGATGTTCTTGGAATGACAACTGTCAGCATGGATGAAAGTACGAACAAAAGTATCCTTCCGGTATAATTCGTTCTGTATAAATCCTCGATTGTCGAAATACTACAATACAACAGGACATCGATGAATTCTGGTGTATATCCAGAATTGAACTCTAATTTTAGATATACAGAATTAAAACGCTTATTTGAGCACATAAATTCCTTCCTTATGATGTAAAGCGAATATATTAATATACCATAGGTATATGCCTGGATGTGTCTTAGGCTGTCTTAAGACAGTTAGATCTGTCAATCCCGAATTGATCTTAACATTCCCGAATTGAACTGAACTGTTAATTTAGTTCAATTTCGAATTAAACTTAATTCAAGTTCAATTCGGGATATACGGCCGAATTTATCGATGTCCTGTTGTATTTCGACAATCGCAGATTTATACAGAACGAATTATACCGGAAGGATACTTTTGTTCATACGTTTATCCATGCTGACAGTTGTCATTCAAAGAACATCAAACGAAATACTATATGTAATGAAATACAACTGATTATACAAAGGTGCTCTGATCATGATAAGCGATACAGGCATATTATAAGCTTTTGAAACATGCTAATGCATCGGGGATATACGAAAAGCTGGATCAACAAACTCATATAATATTAGGCCATGTAATATTAAGTAAATTATATAGAATGAACGAGTGTTATAGAATGACAAATTATATATAATTTATTGACTAGTTTCAAAAAATTATAAATTTTATATTCTTTTCCAACCAGTTTTATTATTTATTGATATTTTGCTGCACTGTTTGTTTAGTCTATAAACTTTAATGAACTTATTGAATCGATAAAGATACGAAGCTTGAATCGTGATGCATAGTTGACGATTATCACTTTTAAAATTTCGTATTAGTTATTACTTCATAATAAATTACTTTAACTTCGAAAACTGTTAACTTTTAACTTTAAATTTCAACTTTTATATGTTTCAAATTATACATATGTTAGATAACTTACGTATTTTTGGTTACATTGGTTAAAATTGAATGTGTCACATTTGGGCATGAAAACAGTAAAGTAGAATTAAAGAAAAACACTTTGTTGAATTTAATGTAATGACTAGAATATCTAACTGTACCAAGGTCATTACTTTTATCTTTCATTCATTTCTATATATGTAATAATATTTGAATTATTAGATTAAAATTGTTAGAATTAAAATTATTAGAATTATTATTAAAATTGAATTAATAGAATCCTTAAATATTTTAATAAATCAAAATTATTTAAAAGTAGGGACATCTATATCTAGACAAGTAAAAGGTGTTCCAATGGGTGGTAATAGTAGCCCAATTATAGCTGACTTGTTTTTAAGCTTTATAGAATATAAATTTGTTCATAACTGTGTAAAAACTAAATCTAAACAATATAAATATATGAAATATATGTTTCGATACATTGATGATATATGTGTATTTAATTCTAATAATTTTTATTCAATTAGTGAGCACATTTATCCAGAAAGCCTTATTCTTAACAAAACCAATATTAATGATAAAGAAGGTGTATATCTAGATATGAACATTAAATTAACATTAACTAAAACTACTATTAATTTATATCGTAAAGATGACATTTAAATTTAAAAGAAACATATTTTTGCATGAGCATTCATGCATACCATATAATATAAAATATAATACATTAAATAATGAAATTTTAAGAATTGCAACAATATGTAATGATATTGGCTTTCTTCAAAATCATTTAAATAATTTAATAGATACATATTTTAAACTAGGTTACTATAAAAATAACATCAAGCAGAAAATAGTAAAATATATAAATCAACACAATAATATTAAAACTAAATTTAAAATCATTAGCGGACAATTTTTATGGATGGATAATAAATAATATACTTTGTATTAGAATAAGATACTAGATAGTTATTTCAGAGGAAATACGTCATTAGCATGTATTTGGCCCCGCTGCTATGTTGGGTAGAGGAGTTAGGGGCCGAAACCTGATAGCATAGCAGTTCCTCCTGATGACCTCTAATTCTTATTCTGATACAACGTCTGTTATTTATTAGTCAATTCATAAAAATGACGTTTATTTTAAATTTTATTTTTTATTTTTATTTTTTTAACTTGATTTAAATTATAGAAAATCTAAAAACAATTATTAATTTTATTATTTAATTATTAAATTTTGATTTAGCATTATAATTATGTTTTGTTCATTTTATAATTATATTAAATACGTAGACTTAGCTGATTTGATCTGTAGATTGTCAAGAAGTGTTTAATTAAACAAACGATTCTTAATATTCGTGTGCTATTTATTGTTTAGATTTAGTTTTTCTCCCAAATTCATTTATATATTTTAATGCCAGTTATTAAGTATCTGATTATATATGTAGATTAAAATTTTATTCGTCTCCCATTTTTTTGATGAAATGTGATTTTTAGGTTATTGGTTTAGGTTATTGGTTTTTTTAAGATGTTTAATTGGTAACTATAAATGTCTCAGAATATTTATATTATTTTTTGTGATAATTACCAAGTGATTAATGGTAATTGAAAATATCCATGACCTGATAACATACATATGTCTCGAAAGTATATTATTAATTCGGATTATTTATTAGATATCACGTTATATCATCAATTTATGCTAAACTTATCTTACAAATATTGTTCACAATCCAAAATTTTAAATAATTATTACAGAAATATACGAAAGAACACCGTTATTAATAAAATCATTTGAAATAAATTATAATAAAAACTGAATAAAGCATTTCGAAATTTTGGCAAATATTAAGCAATCGCTATTATCATCAGAAGATAAGTGAAAATACTACGTTACTACCTTAACATCAATAAGCAAATATCGTCGTCATACCGATAAATTTTGTTTACTTGTTATAATGAACATGAAATTATATCCTAAGGATGCCACCATTTTAGCAAAACAGAGCGATCTAGCTTGAACGAACCAAACAGAATTGCATAGTTTTACTACAAGATAAAAATAAGTCTTCGAGATCAATCGATGATAAACAACATTATTCACTAATTGTTACATTTTTTAATGCCATAATGCATATAATAGTTCATGATGGTAAATATAGATATTTGCACATAATGCATTTAATTTTACTTTTCGTTTGTCTCGAAAATCATTTATTATTTTTAACA